>VYXF01008154.1:0-21981 GCA_013397295.1 Polioptila caerulea | reverse complement strand
CCGCCGCGGCCGCCAGGTGGCGCTGCCGCCCGCCCTTTGCGCCTCGCCCCGGCCCGGGGCTGAGGGACCCCGGCCCGGCCCGGCCCGGCCCGGCCCGGCCGCAGGGCCCCTCCACGGTGCGCTTGAGGACAGGGTTTTATTCTCAGCCATTTTATTTCTGTTCCCATCTGCTTCATTTCGCTGTAGGCGTGAGGAAGGGACTGCAGGAAGCTGCAGGGCATCTGCCGGTCTGGCTTCCCGGGGAGGTGGTCATGGGGAGGGGATGGTGTGGCAGATAATGCTGAACACCTCAGGCCGGGCCATGTGGGCTCTGGCGCTCCATGCGCTGTCTGAAAAGCGGGGACTGGTGCTGTTCCTTCATCACAGCAGCGCCAAGGGCCTGGCAAGGATGCTGGCCAAGTTCCCCGGCATCCTGCGGCTCTGAGGAACCACGGCGGAGTTCTGTGTTCAGAGGCTGAAGAGCTCTTTGGGCAGGTAACCCTATGGATTGTCCGCGCCTTGCACAGCTCTGTGGCAGGATTTCAGCAGCCTTGTTTTGGCATTTTTTTTTTCATTTGCCCACGCTAAGACAGGCGGGCACACGGAGGCCGAAGGCTGCGCTCACGGCCGCTCCCCGTCTGGCTCTAGGGCATCCGGCCGTGATGGACGGCAAATGGCTCACAGGGGTTAAAGTCAAGGCTGTTAGATCATCTAATCAAATGTTTATTTAATATGAGCCCTTTCATTTGCTGAGGGTTTCCTCTTCTGAACTCTAAATTTGTCCCTTGTATGTTTTCTTGCATGGATAACCAGAAATGGAGAGTTCACCGCATCTATCAACCCACATAAACACAAGCTTATTCGGCTTTGCCATTTCAGACATGCTTCATTTTCCATTTGATTTTTGTTTTATCCATTTGCCTATGGTTACTATAATACCTTTCCACCGTAGTTCAAAGAGCTCTTTAGCACCTGGATTTTTCTCCTCATGAAGGTATTTTTAAGACAGCTCTGGATCTTTCTCATAACCCCATCAGCAGGAAGGCTTGTCCTGTGCTACAGGGAAATTCCTTCAAGCCTTGTTTCATTTTCATGAGGCCTTCTGCACTGCTTAAAATTTTTGAGCAAGTGAATGTGACTGCCCTCACTTCTTGCAAACAGTGTTAGTGTGTAACATGCCAAATGGAAACGTGCACCGGGATGTAAAATCAAAGGTCCTGATTCCTGTTCACATTGGAGACCTTGAACTAACTCTGGCAAATTACATTTCATTTAGATCCAATGTACAGCTCCCCTTAAATGTAGGTGTTGGAAAGGGGCCAGACTGTAAATAAGAGATGACTCTCAATTATTTTTATTGACTGCATACCAAACCACTGACCGTACCTCTAGCGTTACTGCCCTTTTGCTCCTTTGCGTTACTAGACTGGCGTTCACACATCAAGAGTCATCTGTGCACACATCCTAGTATTGTATAGTGAAATACAAAGATTTATTTCCATCTTGTCTTATTTAGTGAGATCAAAGGTGCAGTTCCTGAGGAGGCTGCTGCTGTGTGTTAAATTGGATATGGGAGACCTGACAGACTTCTCTGCAACCCTACCTTGGCATAACTTCTTTCACTCCTTCAGTGGATATACATGCCTGATTTATGTCAGCATTAATAAAATAAGAATCAGATCTGCTGCTTGTGCCCTAAATTTCCATTACCCCGGACCACCTGCTAAGATATCCTTGCTTCTGCATTCAGAAATTTCCTTTGTTCCCCTTCAATACGCCATTAGTAACAGCTAAATAGGGGGGCTGAAAGGCGATAAATACATCTGCATTTCTAAGCATGGCTGATGCTTTCTTTCCTTAAAATTACTTACATGTGGCATCCATTTGCCGGAGTCGTTAATTCCCCTTTTACGGAGACTGCCTCTGTTATTTTTATGTTTTGTCCTTGATGTTTGCTTACACTGTCCCTGTTTTCCATGTCAGAGAGCACAAGGTGCTGTACCCCATTAAGGATGACTAATACACAGAACAGAGAGGAAAAAAGAGAAAGATTAAACCAGAGAGAAATGCATACTAAAACCATCACAGAGTACTTAACTGAAAAACCCTGCTGCTCACATGAAAGCAGTCTGGGAAAGGAGACTATTAGAAAATGAATGCACATGACTGAGGTGGAAATACAATTAAACCACCAGAGTAAAATAACAGAAAATGTAGTAGTAAGGTTAATAATAAACTCCCATCATGAAAGCACAAAGTGTAGAAGGGAAATTACTCTGCCAGTCATCATCTCTTTATTAGGAAACTCATTAAAACCAGAGCAGTACCACTCCTTTTAATGGAAAATTTGGATGGGCATAAGCAGCACCCAACTAGTAAGAGGGAGCCATGTCTAGGAGAGCTCTACACAGATGCGAAGAAAGGATGATCCTGCTGCAGATGCTAATGCAATATTTTCATTAATTGGTTTATGCACTTATGGTGCATGTGCATCACAAGCGCAGATTATTGCTCACTACTACTCCCTTGGCTTCCTTTTATCTCATTCTGTCTCACCTACCTTGCAATTTAAAGTGCTATATTTCAATTTCATGACAGGACAATCTGTAGCAAAATCTTTGCTCCTCTCTGCTTCAATCATCCCAGCTCATCTGCTGATTCCTGCTTCACCAATACTCAGCTCTCTTCATATTGCCTGTCCCAGTTTCATTCTTTGTGCTCCCAAATCCTTTCCTTTAGTTTATTTTCCCCTGCATCTTTACCTAGAAGCTAACCCAATGCACTTGGCTCTTTGTGCAGCTGGATCACCTTGAGTCAGGAGCTGGGGATGTTAATAGACTGGAGAAATCAGGAACCTTCTGGTGGGCAAGAAGGGGACTAGGGATGGGGATGTGCATCAATGTGGCTGCCTGCACAGCTTTTGCCTAATATAAAAGTCAGTAACTGTGGAAGAAAAATTTTGATGAAAACAACACATTTGCAAAAGCATTTCAGGTCTGTTTTTTATTGAAAGTGAAAGCTCTGTCAATACAATTTGCTGAGGCTCAGAGACCTTTAAATAATTAGAATAACTCTTCTGCATCTAATTTGAAAAGTGCAAGGGTTGCCAAAATAGATGTTGTTTCCGTGTATTCCTCTGTGGGTATATATTATAAGCACACACTCAAATATGCATTCATATTGGGAGCTTGTAATCCTTAGCTGTAATTCTCCAGCTACAAATTCCCAAGGTTAAGGATACCAGTGCAAAATTTCACAATTTTTTTTTTTCATTTTTTACCAATACAATAATATTTTTAAAAATATAGCTACAGTGCCAAATAACAAGTCATCTTCAAATTGCTTTAAACCCAATTGTTAAGCACACAGGGAGGCTTAAAAATACAGAGTTGGGGCTGAGTGCACCATTCTCAATGACCTTCATAGCCTTTCCAAAGCCTGGTTCAACGCTGTGAAAAGTGCATCTGCTTTGAGTAGGAGATTCTCACATTCTATGGACTTTCTAGATGTAGAAATCTACTGCCTCCATGTTTATCTGCTGTACCATTCTGTATCTTCAGATGGTGAATAATGTCAGGGCCACATGCTTTGAGTTGTTCAAGCATGACCTCGCTGGTCACAGACAGTGACACTCCAAGGCGTACCTTCTCCAGTGTGGCCTCATCCTTAGGCCACATCCCTTCAGAGGCACAGCTGCTGCAGCACAGGTATTCTGGGGGTCCTGCTCCCACACTGACTCAGTCAGAGTCTCTTCAACTCAAGCTCTCTCCAGAGTTCCAGCCTGTCCAGTATGGCAGCACAGAAGCAGCAGCAATGCCCTGGCCATCAGCCAGCCCAGGCTGTTATCAAAATGTTCCCAAGCACAGCAGAGTAAGATGATAAGCAGCATAGCAAGCAGTGAAAGCAGAAAGCAGCCACTAACGAGCACTCAGCTCTGATACACAGTCAGACAAGCGAGCCTCGTGGCAAGCACAGAAGCCTGTCCATTAATAGCTAAACAGCAAGAACAGCAACAAATTCAATCCAGCACATTCTAATCAAATCCGTCGTTATCGTGGACACTTAGAGCCCCATGTTGGGCACCAAAAAGAAATGTAGTGGTTTAAGCCCAGCCAGCAAACAGCTGTTTGGTCTGCACCCTCACCTCAGTGGGATGGGGGTAACAGTTGGAAGAGAAAAAGTGAGAAAACTCATGTGCTGAGGTAAAGACTATTTAACAGGTAAAGCAAAAGCCACACATGCAAGCAAAGCAAAACTAAGAATTCATCCACCACTTCCCATGGGCAGGCAAGTGTTCAGACATCCCCAGGAAATTGGGACTCCATCATGTGTAACAGTGACTTGGGAAGACAAACCCCATCCCTCTACTTGTCCTCCCTTTCCTGTTTCTTTCCATGGCTTTATATACTACTTTATATATAGCATGACATCATGTGTAGGGTATGGAATATTCCTTTGGTAGTTGAGGTCACCTGTCCTGGCCATGTCCCTTCTAATTCTTTGTGCATCCCCAGCCTCCTCACTAGTAGGGTGGGGTCAGAATAGTCTTTGACACTGTGCAAGCACTGCTTGTCAATAATGAAAACATCCCTGTGCTATAAACTCTGTTTCCAGCACAAATAAAAAACGTGGCCCTATAACTGGCTATTGTAAAGAAAATTAACTCTACCCCAGCCAAAACCAGCACAACACTTTGAAGAGAGGTCCTGTTCATATAAATATATATATATGTAAATATTATATATATATGAATGGAACACTGCATTCAATATGAAATTGGGTAACTTAACACATGGACAGTGGGGTTGAATGCACTCTCTGCTAGTTTGAAGATGATGCCATGTTGAGTAGTGCAGCTGACTCATTGCAGGGAAGGGATGGCACCCCGAGAGACCTTGACAGGCTTGAGAGCCAGCCCATGCAAACCTCATGAAGCTCAACAAGACCAGGTACAAGGATGTTTCATCATTGGAATTGCTCAAGGCCAGGCTGCACGGGGCTTTGAGCAATGCAGTCTAGTGGAAGGTGTCCCTTCCCAGAGCAGGAGGGCAGAATCCTTGAAGATCCCTTCCAACCCAAACTATTTTATGAACACTGGATGTGTAATATTCTCTCTCCAGTTGCCTTTCCTATCCTGAAGAGAGAAAGAAATCTGAGTATAAGGATGTGGAAAGACAGCTGGAGCTGTGACTTCCCCAGCGCTTTCACCTCTATCCCTGTCCAGGCTGCTGAGGGAGCATGGATTTGCACACCCCACTCGTGTCCCAGCCTCAGCACAGCAGGTCTGGTGAGGAGGCTGCCAAAGGTTAAAAAAACAGTCAGAGCCAAGGGAAAAGTAAGGAAGAAATTCATGAGAGAGGAATTGTCTAATGTTTCATAGTATCTTGTTTTTCTTGTGGGGGTTACTTATATAGGAGAGGGTAAGCGGCAGCTTTGTTTCCAAGAGCTGCCTTTTGCTCCAGCTGTTTGTTGGACTTGCCACTGGCAGGATTTGGTCTTGCATGCTGTTTTCTCTTTTGATTTTAGCTCGCTGTGCCCTGGGGGAGCATTGGAGAGCTGCATCCCTTCCCCCTGCCTGCCCGCCTTTCTTGCTGGTCTTCTCTGTTTTCCTGTAAATTGTTTTCTCTGCTGCTGCAATAGGTTTTCACACTTTGAATTTCTTTCTGAGGTTTTCAAGGCTTCGATTGCCCCCAGTAAGAGATCCCTGGAAGCAAATGAGTTTGTATCAATCAAACCTGGACAAAAGGAAGTGTAATTAACACTTAAAGTCATCAACACACAGCTCATAGCTGCGTGGTGGCAAAGCCAAGCCTTTGGTCTTCAGATCATTGTAGGGCTGTAGGGCTGACCTAGCTGAGCCCCCTCACAGAGTACATGGATGTCATCAAGTTGTGTTGACCATGGGGGTCCTGGTACCAGCAGTGGCCCTGTAGCCAGTGCTGTCATCTCCTCCTCTCCTGTGCTCCTGGCCAGCCCAGCCCCTCAAAAGGCTGGTCACAGGGAAATGGGCAGGGATATGAAAGCACAGGGTGCAAGGGAATGGTGCCTTCTTTTAAACACAATGTAGACATGTGGGCTCTCTCCCAGGAGAAACACTGGGAATACTTGTTCATAACTAAGGGAAAGAACTAAAACGTCTGGAGAAAGCAGACCCTATATTTTATTTAATACCCTGGTGATCAGTGAAACCTCAGTTTTAGAAAGAGAGAAATGCAGGGTCAGCACCTGCAGAGCCTGGGCGAGCTCGGAACAACACTTCCCATAATATCAGGTGGGAGCACTAGGTGGCATGAAACCCGTCCCTCCTCCCTCTCTGTGATTCCTGCCCTCACTGCCATCCACTCGCTGGCATCACTTCCATTGGTCTATAGAAATTGCAATTTCTTTCCTCCCTTCGTTTCTGGCATGACTAGCATATATCCTCATGGGTTGGACATGCTTCTGGAAGGTGAAAAAGGTAGGCTTGAGCCATCTCAGCTGGTTTGGACTGAAGGTGGTTGCTGAGCTACTGAGTCAAAGAGATGTGAGAGCAAAACAGGTTCATTGAATCCTGGAACTGGCACATGCAGATGTATCCCCCCTTTAGGTGCCAGCAAGATGGTGCTGAAGCTCAAAAGAAAGGTTTGTGGGTGGCACTGGGTGACAGAATTGAGGTTAGGAGAATCACACCTTTCACAAACTCTAGTTCTAATAGTGGAAATGGGGAAGAATCTCTGGTGTGCATTTCAATTGACTGTATGGTAGCATAGCCTCTACATTTATTTCTCCTTCAGTTAAGCTTAAGCTTTAGGAGAAACACTTAAAAACATGTAAATAAAAAGTGACAGAATGCAGACCTTAAACACCTACTCTGATAGCCTAAAAAAGCTTTTAGTAGAGGGGAAAGTAATCCGCTGACAGAAAATAAACCTTAGGGAGAAAAAATATGCAAAAGCTGAAATTCAAGGAAGACAGAAGAGGGTATTCTTTTGGGGTTGAAATAGGATCCAGAAATCATACTTGGGAAGAAAAAAAAAACAAAACAAAAAACAAACAAAAAACCCCCTCTCATACCTAAATTGTGCTAGTGTTTGTAGACCCTGGACAGCTGCATCTTCCCTCTCCTGTGGTGGGTGAAGTTTTCACTATATGGCCTTCTTCGCTATGAAATTTAAATTGCTTAACTATAAATTGCTTTCCAAACAGTAGCACCTTGTATTTTAGTCAAAGTCACTGGTGATATTTCTAGATTTCCTAGAAATGCATTCAGAAAGACTTCTATTGATTTAGACCTTCACACAGATCTATTATTCTCAGTAAAATTCTCCAGAGGGTGAAGTTTGTTTTTCAGACCGTGCTCATTCCAAACAATCCTGCACCAATCAGATAGGGCATTTGACAAAAGTGGCTTGGGGAAGATGGAGACATGGAGAAAATAATGGAAGAAAATTGTATTATTCTGGATGTTTAATTTGATTTTCTTCCTCCTGGTTTCACCTCTAGACCTTTTTCTGGTGCAAAGCTGGAATGAGTAACTGAGCCTGACTATGGCACACAGTGGAGATGTGAATTATTTTGGCCTCAGCCTTGCAGTGAACCTTGTGCAGGTGTAGAAGTCTGCCTGCATTTATGAACTAATGAATCCACATAAAGTCAAACCCTCTGCAAGCTGATGCAAGGAGCCTCTGAGAGAGTCCTCAGCTTCTGGAGGAAAGAGTAGAGCTCTGAGGAGCTGCAGGGGACTAAAGTACCTACAGGGGAGGGAGTTCTTTGCCAGCCTCTGCTGAAGCTGGAGGAGAAGAAGAAAATGGGCTTGGTCAGGATCCACTTGTCTGTTTTTTTGTAAACCTGGTAGGACAGCTCTTGCTTAGGTGCAGATGCATTTTAAATTTGGGGTTAATAAAACTCTATTGTCCTTTTATGTTCTGCATTGAACAAGAGCACTGAGCACAACTCTGTTTTGGAAAGGTTTGCTAATGAGACCTCAGGTAAACAAGAATAGGGAACTGCAAATGATGAAGCTTCTCCTTGGGAAAGTGTTCCTTAGGCAGGGCTGTGTGTCTGAGTGCTCTGCACTCAGGTATCACCTCTTGGGTCACCAGCAGTGACAAAGCAAAGGGCAGCACAGCTGGGACCAGCACTGCAGCCCTGTCGAGGGACACCCCTTGGGCCAGGGCTCACTGAAAGAGGTGAGAGGCAAGAAGCAGGCAAAGCCCTACAAAGGTTTGGGGTTTGTCTTTGCATATTTCTTTTTTCTGTGACTGGCAAAGAGTTGCTCATCAAGGGGAGGCAGATAAAGTAATTTGGTCTCCTGGGTTTCCAGGCTATACTCTGAGCCAGTGCTGTTTAATTTTTTTGGGGGGATACCAGGTAGGTAATTTAACCTCATGCAATCTTATGCAAAGAAGCCTCCTTTCAGAAAAGTGGTATCACTGTCCCTAAACTTACTTTACTTAACCTATATGTTTTGAAATCTGAGAGACTGGAAAACCTTTATTTCTGGCGTACTTCTTCTTATTATTATTAAATATTTCACGTGTTCCTTATATCACTTTAGTGTCTGCTTCTTTTTTGTTTGTTTTCTCTTAATTGTAATGGTAAGAAATCACACAAGTTTTATTTCCAGAAAGCTATGGGCACCTGAAGAAAAGTTTTTAATAATGAAAATTCCTGGTTTATTATATTTCTGTCTAGAGCAGTAGTTCCTAGAAGGTATAAAAAGCACGTAGCTCCTTTTTGAGAAGGAAAGTTGTGTTAAACACCCGCAAAAAGCCTATTTAGCATTGAGGGAAGTATCTTACTCTTCTGTAAGAGCTTAAAAATTTCTCAAGCTTCCTTTAGTTTTCTACCTCTGTATTAAAGTCCCATATTGTCTCTGAAATTAGATTATGCTGCGACTGAAGCTTCTTTATGTGCAACCAGTGCTGTGAGACCTCCATCCTGGTGCATTCTGTGACTTCTTGTTCCCTGAAACAAAACAGTGAGCAAGTGAGGACAAATGCCTGTATCTACCCTATATCATACCCCATATGAATGACACAATAGGAACATTACTTGGAAGGCTTTGCACAAACAGTGGCTGATGGTCTGACACTGTTAAAGTCAGTGGCAATGCCCCCACCAAGCTACCAAACAGCAAAAATTTCATTTAGAAATTAGAGTTACTCTTGGCATCTGACCTGACATTGTGAAAACGCACCTGTATGGGGACCCTGTGTGTGAGCAGAAGGAGCATGCCCAGGTGATGTTTTGCATTTATCAGAGAAAAAAACTCCGGCATAAGAAGGAGGATCTTTGTTTAAAAATTAAAGAAAAAAACCTGCATTAAAAATACAGAAGAGTAAAATCTACGTCAGTCACAACAAACTTGGCAATAACATGAAGAATCTGAAAAAATAGGGATGATCACTGCTATGTGATGCATCCAAGCAGGGATATTAACTGATTTTCAAAAGTATTTTAATCTTTCTTTCTGCCTGGGCAAACTTCATTCATGCACACTATATACAGGTAGAAGTGAAGGCAATGAATTATGAGGAGAGAAAGGACTAGCAAACCCAGCTCTTAAAATAATATATATAATTTAATACTTAATCCTTTAAAGGATTCTGAGAAAGAGGAATAATTCAAACTTTAAATAGTGATCTAAAAAGGACTAGTCTCATGGAATGAATTTGGTGACTGTGACTCCGTCTCTACATTGCAATCTAGTTATAATAGTGAAATTAACATATTTATCAGACAGCTCAGGGTGGAATTTGAAATCACTGAATTGTGTTTGTTCATGGGCGTCTGCATCGTAGAGGAGGTTTTCTGAAAAATCTACTTAAATATGCATATTATTTTCAAAGCAATGTGATTGATGGACACTCCGTGGAGTTCCTTTTTTTCCTTTATCAATCACCAAATAAAGTTAATTTTGACCAGGTACATCCCTGATATTAATGGATTCAACAAGAAATTATTTCAACAAGAGTACAGGATAGATTATCTAGACCAGCTAGCTGTATTCATGAGCTCCTTCTGAGGAAATTTCTCCAAGAGTGTTTCAGGATTTATCCTGAGCAACCTCTCTACTGTTAATGATAATTTCTGAAAATTGCAGATGGACGAGGTGTTTTTTACTGTGAAAAGTGAAAAACCCCTATATTTAGAGCAAAGCTAGAAAGAAATCCATGGGACATACAGTGATGGATGAGTTTAACTTCAGTACCTGGAAATGCTCTCACTGAGCAGTCACTTAATAACCAACAAAACAGAAAATATACAGGCTTTTAAAGAACAAATCACATGATACCATCTTTAAAAAGTCTAAAACATGGATAGAAACCTAGAAAAACCTTCAGGAACCACAAACAGAATTTATATTGACTGTACCACAGCTTTTGATAATCCCACACAATGTTTTCAGAAGCAAGCTGAAGAAAAGTGATTCAGATACAATTATGAGGTGTGTGTACAACTGATTGCAAATTACTGTTTGATTTTGTCATTCAGTGTGTTCCTTTAAATGCGATGAGTCAAGAGGTAGAGCCCTGTAGAAGTTTGTCCTGATGTGTTCATTCCTTTCTCCTGCAGAAAAGGATTCAGAAGATGACAGTAGATTGCAATTTGTGCTAAATATAGTGCTGCTGCAAGACATTCAAATGCCCTTCTGGGATGCATTAACAGGTATAAAATATAGGAACTTGTTCTTTTACTCAACTTGCCATTAGTGACCTCAGCTGGAAAACTGTGTCCATTTTGGGGCTAGGTATTTTTAGGAGAAGGTAGCTCCATGAATCACAGAGCTCAGAGGTGAGCAACACATATTGTAAGGCATGTGACTTCTTAGGAATGGCTGAGACAATTGAACCTGTTGTCTAGAAAGACAAGGCTGATACGAATCTTCACATGCATGAAGTATGTGCTCTTTCTCCAAAATCATCAAGGAAACAAGTAATCTCATTTGCTGAGGGAAGGTGATTTAGGTTAGATGTTGTCCTTTTAATGGAAAGGGCAGTTGAACATCGGTTACCGTGGAGGCGACCGGCATCCTCTACACTGAATGTGTTTAAGAGCAGATGAGTATGGTGGGAATCTGTTCAATTTTGTCTCAAGGATGGGGATAGACTAAATCAGGGGTGCTTGTTCTGATGACCATCCATAGATTGTTTGGATAGTTTACCCGGTGCCAGCCAGAAGCCAGCAAGGCCTGGCTGAACATTTGGGCGTGGCAGCCTCTGACCAGCTCACAGTTGCATAGAAAGATCTCAGATATGGTGGGTGGATGTCATCTACCCCGCCCAAGGCAGGACCAGAGCCACTTCAGACAGGTGATGGTTGGGAGCAGGCTGTGGCCCGTGCTGTTTGTCTGCTCAGAGCCCATTCTCTCCTCAAAGATCACCTTGAAAATGAAGGACCCAAGAAAAAGTGATATGAATTACAAGGGTGGCAGCAGGATACACTCAAATCTGCAAGAGGAGGTGATACGCAGATATTCCTGGTCTCAAGATACCTGTACTGAGATCTTGGGATACCTAGTGGCCCATAAGCCTGGAGTTCAGTTGTCCATAACAGGCTATAGAATTGAGCTGAAGTTATCCCCCACTAGGTAAGAACATGTGGGAATCACTAGATGAAATTATTTCTTGAGGTCATTTTCAGCTTTATACCGCAGAGATTTCTATGAAGTAATGGAATAATTTCACTCTTCTTTGGAATAACAGCAGGACTAAATATGGAAGAACAAAAAATAGATTAAAAAATGATGCAGTTCCAGTATCTAGTATTGATAGAGCAAGTTCATGAGACTTTTCTATTTATACTATACATAACAGAATAGCAATGAAGATTTGGAATAGCTGGTGTGTTAAACTGTGCTATTTGAGAATTATAATGTATCTCATCTTTAGTAAAAAATTCAGGCAAATAGCTGAACTATGTTAAACTGGATTACTTGAGAATTACAAACAGTAATTTGAGAAGAAGGTTGTGACAGACATAACTATGCCTTGTTTTCACGAAAAGGATGAAACTCTTTTTTCTTCTCAAATGCCAAAACTGGTTAAGGATTTCTGAAAGAATGATACTGCTTACAATATAAAGTTACACCTGCCAGGGAAGAAAAAAGCCCCAAAGTTTCTGCATATAGTATCTCAGTGATATATACTGAATCACAAGCTGCAGGGCAAGAAATCTGTTTGGAAATACCTAATTTTCATGCTTTGAGACTTCACGTCTCTGAAAGCTTTACTATCATTACACTGGCACGAGCGGTTGGATGAGGGTATGTTTTTATTTGGAACCTGCTTCTTGTGCCTATCAGAGAAGTCCCCTGGGATGCTAACATCTGGCACAGACCTGTGCTCTGAAGGAGGGATATGCCCCAAGTGCCATCTAAAGTTACAACCCTACGTGCAAGTCCTGCAGAGCACAGCAGGGGTGGCCCATCCCTAACGCAGGATTGGGCTTTCGTCCAGCCCCAATAAATTGCAGTAAGTGCTACCACATTTCTGAATGTAGTCCTCACCCTTAAAAAGATAAGAAATCAAAGTGTTCGAACATGGTGAATAGGAGTGTAAGCTGTTTACATAATCACTGTTTACCTTCTGTTAGAGCTGACAAAATCATAGTGAAAAAAAATGCCAGTGTTGATAAAGACCATATCAGTAAACAGCAGATTAAGCAGGACACAGAGAACCTCACAGACCAATTATACATAATTTGCCATGGGTATGGTTTGAGAAAGAAATGCACACAATGACTTAGAGAAAATTGCTTAGCTTGGCCTCATCCTTATTAACAAAACAAAAGTGCCTGAGGGCAAATTGTCCTTGGAAAAACAAGTCTTGGGAATAATAGCATGTCCTCATTCTTTGCCTAGTGATGAAGAAGAGCCTTTTCCTCTCATTCCCCACCCCCTGAAGCTATCCTGAGCCTTTTCATGTCTACCTGACCCACGTTTGCCCACAGCTTCCGAGGTATCCTCTCACTCTTGGAAAGCCAGAATCTGCATCACTAAACTGTCACAGGCGTTCGACAGCTCTTTTGGGGGGATCTTGTCACTGTTGGACAAGACAAGACGCAATTACACACAATGACACACAGAGACACTGTTTAGTGAGAGGGCATAAAAAGTCTTTATTACAACATCTGACTCCATATTTATAGTATTTCCACACAGATCAGGAATTGGAGGACAAGGCTGACACCTCTCCCATACCATTGATCAAGACAGCTGCCCATCAGTTGTTTTTTACTCCAAGAGAAAGTGTGTAAACAACCTCATCTTAACATAAACATGTTCTAATTATAACACCCGTGTGTGAGAAAGAACTACGAACTATGAAAACATCAAGCTGTAAAGTGCATCAGAAAACTGAAGAAATCAGGGTGACAGGATCTGTGCAGGGATTTCCTCCTGCATTACATCCCAGGTTTGGGAGATTGTGAGAGCTCTCCCATTCCTGGTCTACTGTTTCATCCAATGAGCATTCCTGAATCCTGACTCAAGTATTCCCTCCACTTTTCCCGCATTCATGCATCAACTGCAAGCACAAGGACAAATCAAATCACCAGGGAAGTGAGTGCATGAGCCTATCAGCAGCCTACAGAAAATGTCTCTGCTGCTGTATTTTATCCCAGCTTTTCATGAAAAATGTTCCACCACACCTTCTGTGACGATCCTGTGGGGAATTTGTTGATCATATTTCAGAGTGACAGTCAGCTTACAAGAAGTTTTCAAAATCTGAACTTTTTGAGCAGGAGAAAGGTGATGACTTGTTTTCCACCGCTTGCATGCACTGCAAAAGGAAATTTAGAAAACCTTTAAAATTGCATTAAATTAAAACAAATATTAAAGACAGATTTTCAAAAATTATAGCCTAAATAGGACTGAATTAATCTTGCCTAAAGATATTAACTATGATGTATTGGCTAACAATCTTTGAAATTAATAACAAAAGAACAGGCTAGGAATAGGAAAAGAATCTTTTAAGGAGTACTTGGATGAGCTGAAATTACTCAAATTGCTTTTCCTGTGAAAAAATCACAGAAATAACTGAACGTTTTGTGAGTTTGTGAGGAAAGGGGGAAAGTCTAAGCAAAAAGGACATGAGAAACACAGCCATATGATCACCTTGGAAAGGAGGGAGTAGGATTCTGTTCAGAACACCTGGCAATGGAAGAGTACCATCGAAATGGACCTATAACAGATAGCAAGAAGAATATAACTCTTCCAATTATCCTATGAAAGGCATGGATGCTAAATATTGTCCTTGACATGGCACTGATCTTGATCAAAGCAATATTTCTTGTATTGAAAGTCCACATTTTAAGAAGTATTTAGATGTAGCAAAAATATCTTTATTATTAATTTAAAAAATAATTTCTAGGGGAAAAATGGTTTTTGCAGAAAAACAGATATGAAGGGGAGGTATTGGGGCTAGTTGTCTAAAATGTTGCTATAAAAGGGAAAGTGGTCAGCTATTTGGATTTACAAGGAGACAGTAACCAATAAACATGCAGTAGCAGTGTAAAATATCAGGAGAACTTTCTTACCACCAGCATGGTACTGCATCAGGAGATGGCCGAATTATCATCATGGGAAGTTTAGACAATTGCTCCTGGCTTGAGACCAGTAGCTGGTCTACATTTCCTTTTGTGTCTGACATCTTTACAATTGGTTTCTTCCTAGTGCCATACCTTGATTTTGAAAGCAATTCAGTTTATGCTACATTCAAATTCCAGCTGCAAGCTCGCCTTTTTGTTGGCCATATGCTTTCAAACACTGAGCAGTGTGCTATGCTTGACAAGCTGGAAGGCTCCAGGGACATCCTGCTGGGACAGAGAAGAAATACTGGGAAGGTGAGAGAAGGGGGAAGGAGCAATATATTCTCCCTGTGGCTCAGTGGCAGCGCTACAGATACCACCAACGCAGAGCCTGTTCCTCCGTGCCACTAAGCCCAGCTAATCTCGAGCGGAGTGTGTGAGCTCAGTGCAAGGGCACTGTGTAACTTTTATGTTTACAGTGTCATGGCCACTGCAAGGGTTCAATGAGAATTTTGGTGTGGGAGAAGATGCCATGAACAGATGGAAAGGCAGCAGTAATCCGCAGACATATTGACAAGGCACGCAGGCCAACTGGGTGCTGACCAAGACCAGCTGTCCTTTCTTTTTGATCTAGAGTATTTGAGAGGAAAAAGAGGCAGAGTTTCTGCTTGGTGTTGATATAGTGTGACCCTTTTTTCATGGCCTGTCTTATCCAAGACAAGGATGCCATCTTCACTGCCTTAGAAACACCACCATTCACAGTCTGCAGCAGGAGGCAGCAAACCCTTCTTTCTTTTTTGTATTGGATCTGCACAGGCAATCCTGTCTAGAAGAGAAAAATGTGAGCTTAGGGAGGAGATGATTTGAAAAGGTGCCTCCTCTTCCCTAGTTATAATAAATCCTTGGCTGTTTTGGGCATGTAGGATTATTGGACAGAGATCACATCTTCATATGTGCCTTTTCCCATTGCCTGCCTAATGTCTCCCTGGATCTGATACAATTACTTATACAACACACGTAAGAGTACAAGATAAAAAGATATCCCCAGTTTTGCCAGATAGCTCCCCAGACTTCTGATTTGGTGAGGCAGGTGTATGCCCTAGGACTTTGAAATTATGTGACAGTGTCCAAAACACTTCAGTGCAATAAATCACTCGGAGATGCCATAAACCACTTATCACCCCAGAGATACATTCTCAACACCCATTTTCAAAATACATCTTTATAAAAAACAGAGCAGTGTCAGCCAGTTATTTCTGTATGGTAAGGGCCAATCCAGAAATAAATATTATGTTATGAAATCTAGCCAAGACAAGAAACTTTCATATCTGCGGGTTCACAATAGGAGGTGTCACCCAGCTGCCTTGTAAGAGAGTTTGCAAGTCTTGTCATATAATACCCACTTACCATGGTGACTGCAAGCTGTCTCAGTGTTACGGCTGTCAGCCCAGATCCGGTTTTGAACAGTGAGATAGAAGATAACAGATTCATGCAGCACTGATTTAGTCTTCAGGTAGGGAGAATCATGCTTGCCGAGAAGTTTGCTTGCATCTCACAGCGCTGGTTTAAGTCTGTGCCTGGTTATGCCAAAATCATTCATTCTGTCAGTAAAGCCTCAAGTAGGTCTGAAATATAAAGATGTGGGAGGTTCCTTTATGATTTCAAGAGAAACTGGAGCAGAATCTTTGAATTCTCAAGGACAAAAAACAAACTAAACCAAGCCAAGCCAAAACACAAATTGTCAGCTTGAGGTCCTTAGAAAAAAATCACAACACCGTGAAAGAAAACATTTTCTTCGTGAGGAGTAATTCCATAGAGTATCCTGAAACTGTTCCTCTTTTGAGGGCATTTTTTGGAGGGCTCTTTGAGACCTGATGAAAAATTTGTATGCCTGAACACTCATCTGCTTGGGATCTTTTTTATTGTATCATGTAGTCTACTAGAAGGTATGTCTCCTTAAAACTCGCTTGACGTTCGCTAGGACACTGGTGCTACAACAACATTACCTCATTAATACAACATTACATTGCAAAAAAAACATGGAATAAAACATTCAACCCTCTTCATATGAACATCAAGGGTCAAGTAGCCTTTTTCAACCATACAGCTTTTAACTTTCATCTCTTCATACCCAGGGCCTACTCAGTTTATAAGCAAACTGAGTAGAGCTCAGGGGCTTCTGATGTGGTTATATGAACACAGGGGAGGGACAGGCAAACAGCATAAGAACGGTCCTCTTCAATATTATTCAAAAAGACAGATTTAAAAGCAGATGAAGGGTTTTGATTTCTGCTAATATTCTTGTAACGCAGGCAGGGAGGAAAGGGTGAGAAAGTTGGGGGGATGAGTTGTGCACGCATTTTTCTGCCTTGGAAAGTAAAGAACCAATTTTATTTTTGTGTAACTATGTTGCCCTTGAGGGTTGTCTCTGGACATCATGTTTTGCTCAGCCCCACAAATGTTTGTCACTTGAACAAATTCTCCACTGGTGAGATGTCACCTGGAACGTGGCTCAGCACCAGTAAGAAGGTCACTGGCACAGGTTTCAGATGTGTTTGCTGTCAGCAGGTGTTTGGTGAGAGCGTTGATTTCCATCCATACCCCTGCCTGCAGGACCTCCTCTAAGCAGGTTATTTGTACATCCACTTCCCACCTCTTCCAGTCTTCATCACCAGAACCCATGTCACAGAAGGATAATTGAATCTTTTCAGTTCAGGATTCAGCTCTGCACTTCAAACTTACTTTGCCTTGTGTATAATGGGTTTATTTTAATTTAAAACAAAAATGTCTGGTTCTGTGATGGCTTCCGTCAAGCTGTGCTTAGCCCTGTTCACTCTGCAATCCCCCTCACACTGTGTCCCACCCTATCATGCCTGCCTCACCCCGCTCTTTCCCTGCATGGCATTTCAGAGCTCTGGGGAGCAGGTGTGACACCTTGCCCGGACCAACCACCCGTGACCACAGAGGTCCAAATGGACATTTGCAGCTCTTCTTTCCCGGAATCTGTCACTGGTTGCTATAGTGATAAACAAGTTGGCTTATTAGGAAAAGGAACAAAGAACTAGAGAAAATTATTTCAAAATGGCCTACATGCATGCAATCTCACTTCTCATTGTCAGCATGGGCAGCTAGTTTCCTGTTTCTGGAGCAGCAGAGACCCCTCATACATTATTTTAGCAGGTCCAGCCCAGCCTCCATTGCCTGTGTTTTCTGACACACTGTGTCCTGTGTGAGCGTGTGGGGCTTTCTCTTCTGAGCTGGATGATTAAACTTCTCAGGGGCTCCCATAACTGGATAGTCTAGGAAAATGTGCTTTCATAGAAAAACTCTTAGGTAGCCTAATGAGGCTGAAATAAGTGTAAAGGAGCAGAAGAGGACAGAAGAAGTTACGCTTTTGCTGTATCCTGTGCTGCAGCTTCATTATTTTTTGTACTTTTTTTGTCCCCTGCTGATGCCAAGATACCTCTGTGCAGACACTTAGGGTGGTGATCTGTGCCTGTCAGATGGCAGGACATCACCTTCTCTCTAGGATGCCGGGCTTGCACATTGGTCTTTTGGGTCTTTGCTAACGTGTAACAAACCTGTTCTCGTTTGAATCCTGGTTACACTGTGACTCCACTGAAACCAGGCTTGTGCCCTTGAGTGTGCAGTACCCGGGGGATGCTCTCTGACACTCCTGTGGCATGTAGCCTCAATGCCTGTTTTTTTGGCTAATTACACATTTTGATTGACTGAACAATGCCAAAAGGTGTGACTGCAAACGCTAGAAACTACACTGCCTATATTTCATCCAGACAGGCAGGCTACTCTGTTGCCTGCTGTGATTTGAGTCACCTGGCATCTGGATTTACCCATCACAGAAACCAGGTTGATGAGCCCCCTTTGCATGGCAGAGCTAATTACCCACCTCCAGTTACCACCATTCACTTTTGAAAGAAAAATATTAAACAGCCCAAAGAAAGGAACCATCCTTGGGTTTAATCTATTCAATTAGAGCCAAGTGAAAAAGAAACTATTTCTCTGCAGTGTTTCATCCCCTAGTTTAAAATCATTGCACATTTTTATATGTTTATCAAACTGATTTTGCTTCTGCTTCCCGTGGGACTGTAATAGTTCTATCAGCTGTAGAACCTATGAAACAATATTTTTTAATAGCTGTATTTCAAATGATATCTTATAACTCAGACCAACTTTCCAATAACTGTTTTTTTTTTAAAGCCCCAAACAATACAGTTTTTAATGTACCTAGCTTTAGCAAATCCTGATGTTCAGAAACTGGGGAGATTCAAATGGAGCAAGCAAAAGGCTTGGCCAGCTTGTCCCTTGCCAGGCGTTCCCAGCTGAGGCTGGATGGGGGTGCTGGATTGCAGCAGAGTCTCTACACAGAGCTGCCTGATGGGTGGGTGACCCTCAGTCAGGAGGGGGAGAAAGGCAAGAAGAGCTGAACTGTTTCTAAGAATGGCAGAACAGCACATCTATTGCACAGCTAAGGCAACTCTCCTGCCACGTCTATCCTTTCCTGCAGACATTGGGAAGACTGAAAGCAATGAACAAGCAAGGAGCCAGGGCACATGCTGGCTAGCATTGCACAACCAACCCCTTGTGACTGCATCCAGGCAGCGTCTCCTGTGTGCTGCTGTCTGAAACAGGAATCCTCTGCGGGCCTGTAGAGAGCACTCCTGGGGATGGGATTTCTCCTGCATGAGTGTGCATATGCACACTTGCACACACTGCCTTCTAGGCTGCCTTCTAGGACTGTGTTAAGCATTCTCCTGCCAGAGCCAGGCATCCTCTGCTGGTAAGAAGTGCAGGAAACTGAGGTAGAGGTGGCTTTTTTTGACAACAGATGAAAAATTGGATGCCAAGTCATGACACATCTCTGAAAGAAAACTTTGGAGAACAGGGCAGCAATCACAACACCATAATAGATGAGCCAAGCCATAAACTACTACAAACAAACGATTTTGGACCAGATCCTGAAGAGAAATGCCTGCCCACACACTCTGATACTCCCCAGAATATGCGCTGTGCTGCATACTATGTCTGAAACCATAGGAACAGCCTGAGTCACACAGTGATTGGTACCATCCATCACAAGTTAGAAACTCGTCCTTTGTTTCAGAGTTGCACCTGAGGCCTCAAATCAAATGTGACAATTTTTATAATAACCAGTGCTAAAGTGTTCAGCTGAAAAAACTATCTCTGCAGACAGTTTGCCCCCACAAATGGAGTGGTAATTTGACTGGGTTCTTCCAATTTCCAGAGGAAGAACATCCTGCTTTGCTTATCAAGAAGCAACAATTTAATAAATAGCAGTTGGCTTGTAGGTAGTGCCTTTATTATCTTTTACCATTCCATCTGAAATAATCTGCACGTGAAGCTTACAGAAAATGCTGCTGCCTTATTCGATATCACACCTGATGTATCTGGCTCATGACCTCCCAGCCTGTTCTGTGGCACCTGAAACTGTTACAATGGTTCTGAGGGGAAAATGTAGTCTTTGCAATTTGTTATCAAATAACCATGTGTCTCATATTGCTGGTACAGCAGCCCTGATAGGAGTAAAGGCAGTAAGTATTTGTCAGCAGGTGTAGAGAAACAGAGTTACCAGCTTTCAGGAATGCAATTAAAGAGATGGAAGATCACCACAGAGTTCATCGGGATACCTCCCCAGTGCTGGCTGCTTGTGCTCCTTCCTAAACTGCTGCAATTACACTCAGCTATTTCTATTGCTGCCTTTACTAAGGTCTTACAGCCATAAACTATTAAGTACCCTCTGCAGGCTCTGAATACAACACACAAGTTAACTAGAGATAATATTTTTGGATGAAAGGTAATAGAAAGGGAAAACCAGTATTTTAAAAATCTTTTAACATGTTTAGCTACAAAGAATGCAAATTAAACACATCCATTTGTAACCCTTAGCTTCTGGGTTCTGTCCCAGTAAGTTTTTAAGAATCCTGGCATGGTATCATAGAGTATCTATAGGTGGCAAGCTTAGAATTAACTTCTCCAAATGATTGCTTACTTGCAAATGAGAACAAGCAATATCTTCTTGGTATGTTGCTTTGATACACATGTTTGCATTATTTGAATGAATTATCTCTGTAAATAGAATTGTACTGGAAATGAGAAAACAATGGCGTGCTCAGTCACTGGAGAGACAGTTTAGGTGATCGTCCTCTAGATAGACTGCATAGCATAAAACTGGCAACTGTAATTTTGTGTCTGAGATGTTGTTGATTTGAATATATTGAACTATTTATGCTCGCTCCGTTCCTCCATATTATTCCATTAATCACATAACAACCCTTCCACTCCTCCACTAAACATGCTAACTCTAATTAGCTCTTTGCTACACAGATGTTTCTTCATTCAGATGTTCAGTGCCTGGCCAGGTGTCACCCTCACTTTCTCATGAATTTCAGCTAACATTACATCAGTTCGATGTCCTCTCTGTGTGTGTCCTTTTGCACAACACATCGATTGGGGATAGATATGAATGACAGAGAGACGTAGTGTCCACATTATCCACATTTGTTAAACACATGCAAATGTGAAGGGTGAATACAAAACAGGAAAGAAAGCAGCGGTATAAGCCCGGGAGACTGGCATGCAGGCATCCCCATTTTCTGAAAGCCATGCTACTCCTACCAAAAATCAAAGTATCTGTGACGAATAATTCTATTTCTTATCTCAAACAGCTCGGGAGCCAGTAAAAAGAACATTCGAGCTCTATGTTTTAATCAGAGATTCGTGGAGAATTCAGTCATTTGCAAACTCTACTGCTGTGCTTCTGTGTTCTTATGCAGCATGAAGTTTTCAAAGCATAATTCGAGCTGTAAAGGAAGTGTTTAGTTATGGCAGCAGGGAGTGTTGAAAAATGCATCGGAAACTTCCCTATGAGGACAGAATTTAGATTTTTAGACATTTAGATTGTGCATTTCATGTGTGCTTGCAGCACCTGATGAATGCCTCTTTCTCAAAATAAACACGGGTGGATTATTATGAAATTCTGATATACGTCTGCTTTTTAAGAGGGAGCTCTTAATTCCATGTGATCTCCGGGGAAGCTGCTCGCCCGAACAAAGGGGAGTCGCGGTCCAGGGAGCGCGGGCTCTCAGGGCTGCGCGGGCGGTGCGGGCCGGGGGCCGACACCGACTGACGGGCACCGAGGGGAGCTGCGGGGAACCGCCGCCTTATTTACAACTTCTTACTTCGGCCGAGGCCGCACAAATAGCCCCAAACCCACACCGAAGCAGAAATGAAGAGAGCGGAGGGGTAAGTACTCGGGCACGGACCCGTCCGCCTACCGCAGCCTGCCCGTCGGCCGGCGCTGTCCCGGGGAAGGCGTCCCGGCCACCGGCCGAAGTTGTCGCTCGCCGAGGAGAGAAGCAGCGCCCCGTCGCCACCCGAGTCCCCGTCCCCGCCGGCCAGAGCCCGGCGCCGCTCCCGAGAGCGCCGAGCACGGAGCCCCCCGAGCCGCCGCCC
>VYXF01008153.1:432807-465853 GCA_013397295.1 Polioptila caerulea | reverse complement strand
CAGCAGTAGTGGGGCCAGCAGGATGAGGAAAGCGGTTCTTCCCCTGTATGCGGCCCTGGTGAGGCTACACCTCAAATCCTGTGTCCTCTCAATTCAGGGAAGAACTGGAGAGTGCGCAGGGAAGGGTGACAAAGCTGGTGAAGGGCCTGGAACACAAAGGAGGAGCAGCTGAAGGAGCTGGGGGTGTTTAGCCTGGATAAAAGGAGGCTCAGGGGTGACCTTACCACTCTCTACAACTGCCTGAAAGGAGGCTGTAGGCAGGTGGGGGTCGGCATCTTCTCCCAGACAGCCAGCGACAGTAAGAGGGTCTTAAGCTAAGAGTCTAAGTCTTAAGCTGTCGCAGGGGACATTAAGACATTTTTATAGGACATTAAGATGAATTTCTTCACAGAAGGGGCGATTAGACAGTGGAAGGGTGGTGGAATCACCATCCCTGGTGATGTTTAAGGGAAGACTGCAAGTGGCACTTAGTGCTATGGTCAAATTGCTAGAGTGGTGTTCGGTCATAGCCTGGTCTTGATCTCAGAAATCTTTTCCAACTTACTTGATTCTGTGAACATCTTAGCACTATGTTATTGGCAGGGCCCCTGGCAGGGAGGCTGGTTCCTGCAGGTGCCTGGGTTCCCTGCAGCCTGCTGGCCCCTGCATGTCCCCTGGCCACAAGGATGCTCTACTGGGTGGCATGTCCATCTTGCCTTTGGCACCTCCTTTTCTGGCTTGGATGAAACATGAAGAAACGCTGACTGAGCTGAAAAAGAGATGGGGCAATGTATCCCCAAAATTTCCCTTTACTTGCTGCAGCTGCTCCTTCCATGGACAGCTCAGGCACAAGTAACTCTGCTGGTCAGGCTCCACGGTCCTGGACATTCAGGATAGCAGCACTGAGAGCCTGCCACCACCAAGAGCAGCACAGCCCGTGCCAGCTGCTTCTCAGCACCTGATGGTCCAAACTGACACCACGAGGCAGCGTGGGCTCTCCCACTGCTCCAGAATATGAGGAGCCAAAGTGCCCTCTCTGCCACAAAGTCTTGGTGGACAGCTACAAGTTTTCTTTCCACTGCAGATAAAAACAGCACCAGAGGTAATCTGGCTGGCATTCTCTGTAAAGGCACCAGCACATCTCTTGGTTACAAAGCAATACCCCTCCTGTACCTTCTAACATGGACTCCACACAGCCCAAGCACTCAAATCAGCTTGGTAAGAGGATTATTTGCTTCAGAAGGCCTTCACAAGCCATTGCTCCAAAGAAACTTGGGTGCTGCATGCTTGAAACAGGCCAGTTACTGCAGAAGCACACAATCTTATTTGAAGCCAGGCCTTTTTAATGCACATTATGTCCCCACTGATGAACATGCAAGGTCATGCAGGACAAAGATAAAATGGTGGGTTCTGGAAAGCAATAAGGACACTTTTAAACAACTGTTTAATTTTTCATAAAACATGAATATTTAGCATAAGCTACAGGCCTCAGAATACTTTGCAGATTCCTGTAACTAATGAAAACAGCAAACTTCTGACATATAATGGTATACATTTCTATCCTTTAGTTGTTCTAAAGCATTTACTCATTTAAGAACACTACAGCAAGAAAAATATGAAGCAAACATCCTGCAAGAGCTTACAAAATTGAATTCAATTAAACTGATTTCACAGTGCTGTTTTTCAAAGGTGTCTACTGATAACAGATTAACAGCAAGTTTCATATTATCTCTCATCCGTGGTCCTTGCGCATGCTCAAAACTATCCTTAAAATGCTCAAAAAGTAAATGTCATACTCTTCATTCTTCCAGCAACTTGGTCCAGGGCAGTGAAATCATGCACAAAGCTGCCACACTGTATTATGGGAAACAGCAGCATGTAGGTAGAAATTTTTTTCTGTATTTAATGAAATGTATTTTTATAGCATCATAGAATGGCCTGGGTTGGACCTTACAGATCACCTGGTTCCAACCCTCCTGCCACAGGCACGAGCACTTTCACTAGACCAGGCTACTCAGAGCTCCATTCAGCCTGGTCTTTAACATTTCCAGTGATGGGGCATCCACATCTTTTCTGGGCAACCTGTTCCAGTGTCTCGTCACCCTCACTGTAAAGACTGCCTTCCTAACAGAGCTAATCTAAACCTACTCTCTTTCAATTTGAAGCCACTCCCCCATGTCCTGTCACTACATCTTGTAAACACTTGTAAATACATTTACATCTTGTAAATTCTCTCGTCATATGAATCTATGCTGCTTCCTAGAAGTATTTCCTCCCACTGTATAATACTGAGTCTTGTATATAAAGAACATTTAAAAGTATATCCACGGATGAAATTATTGCTTTATAGAAGCACTGCCAGAAATGTTGCTATAAAACAGCATACCTTAGTTTCTGCTGCTTCCTACTTCTGTGACTCCCATTCACAAGTTGTCAAAATATTCCATGGACTCTCCATTCTAATCCAGCAGTATTTTTAGATTCATCACATTCCTTACCTAACTCTAGCAAGCCACTTATGCAATTTGTATCTGCTGAATACGGCACACCCGTGCAGCTCTGCACTATTTAGGTTCTAATACAGAAACTCTATCGACTATAAATAAAAGAGCTTTGCAGTGTTCTCTGGTTTTGTAAGCAACAAGGAATTCTAAGTAAAACTAATATCCTTTTCCAGGAACACAAGCAGCCCCTGAAAGGCAAGTAATGTTAAATACCACCCCCTTCTCACACCTGATGGATGTCAGACACCTCCAGATGTTTGACTTCACCTTATATAGGGAAAAATGCCTCTGCAGCTTCGGTGTTAGCCAGTACTCAACTGGTAAGAGATGAGAGCAAGTAAGCAGAAAAACTGATATGCAGAGCTGTGAAATAATTTTGCCATTGCTCCATCTCTCAATATTATACTGAATTCAAAACATTCAGTTTATTTTCAAACTGTATTCGACCTCTGGAAATACAATTTTGTAACATTTTTCATTATTGAGTAACTTTGATTTCACCATATCATTTCTCAATTTATGGTTACTTCTTAATGAAAAAACTAAAACCAGAAGTACAGTTTAAAAAAAATGCTGTTAACTGTGCAATTCTTTAGTTCCAGCTACTAATTAAGAACTGAAATACCAGAGCTCTAACTTATCATTATGCTTCATAAAAGTTGTTTCCTCATCTGTTTCAGAAAATAGCTTCTTTTATTTTGCAACCTGAACTTCATTACAGTACCAGGATTCAATTCTTTGTTTACTGTTTTTACTATTTGTATCATAATTTCTGCCAAGAACCTCACTCATTGCCCAGGCTGTACAGTGGCCATTATTCTCAAGGCAGGCAGAACAAGATCACTGACCCTACCACAAAACTTTTCCAATCTAGATGCAAAAAAACCAAGGACAATGACATCCAAGGAAACAAAATGATGCTGATCAGCATGCCAGGCAATCAAACTCCAGTCATTTGTGCTTTATGAGGTACGGGCCTTTGTGAAGCTTTTTACAGAGTTGTCTGAAGAACAGTGCAGCTGCTGCGAAGATTTTTATAGAGACCTCTATGCAAGCATATGGGAAGGCAAGGAAAGAATTAACGCACTCAGCTGAAAAGTGATGTGAGCACTGTAACAGGTTGGAGTTGGCATCTTACTGAGGAAGTCATGGACACAAAGCAGTTACAGGTACCAAAGGGCCCTCAGGAACAAAATCAGGTAACTTCAGCTTCACTCAATAGAGAAGGGGCAGACAGAAAAGATGCAGAATTTCAACTATTTTTAATCAATATAAAATAACTTGAATAAAAACAGTCAAGGCCATGCTGCCATTAACTTCTTTCAATATGCACAAGATAGCTACAGAGCCATCTGACAGTTCTTGGATGAAGGCCTGTAGAACTAACAGCATTATTCTCAGCACACAAAGGCGATACAATTGAACCAGTACACACCTCCAACCCCTCCAGTCAAGACCAAGGCCAACACAAATTATGGTGGAAGAGTGTACACACACACACACACACACACACACACACACACACACACACACACACACACAAATTCTTTTCCATTTGAAAAGTAACAGGAGCACACACCACTCTGCATCACTCCAGCACAGATGGAAGCCACCAGTACAGTGCTCAGCAGCTGTTTCAGAAACAGCCACTTAACTTACAAGCTTACTTATCAAGTTTCTATGCCAGGGGAGTACACAGCACACAATAAGGCAAACCACTGAAATTTAAAACAATTTATAAAGTACTGTTATTTAATTCCTGTTCTCTACAACCTCCATATTCTTTCAAAAAATGTGTAAAAATAAGGAGATGAGGAGACGAGATTTCAGTTCACAATGGACAGTTCTGGAAACAAACTTCACCTGGAATCTGTAAAGCAGTGCAAATGCCAGCACAACAGCTGGATTTGAGACCCGTTTTCCATTAAAAAAAAAAAAAAAAAAAGAAATACAGATAATATAAGCTACATCAAAATAACTGCAGTTCACATTGCATGACTGATTTGCTATTTTCTTTCATGACTTGCAAAATACCAGTAGTAAGAAACAGCACAAAGGCTTTTTCTTAAATTTTAATGTTAAGACCAGTTTTTCCAGATAAAAACAAAAAGTTACAAGTACCACACTACTGCAAATTCTGCATGATGCACTGTAGTGCTTGCAATATTTGAGTGGCAAGACCATTTTGGAACTGTTTGTGAAAGGTATGTGAAAAACAAAATTTTAGCGTAAGTAAGAATGTATGTTACCAGTGAATTTATTATTGTGAAAATATATCTGTCCCACAATGTACACCACTGTAAATAATCAAATGCAATATTTATGCACATAAAAAATATATGGGGCGAATATATACTCAGTTTAGCATTAAATCAGCAACAGCAAATGAAAGAAATATTTTGGCTATTTTTCTATGATTTCATTTCACTGGAAATTTCCTAATAAATCACTCCAAAGGGTAATATTTGTGGTTCAAGACCATCAGGACAACAGTAATTCTGTAAAATAGTATGGATCTGAGAGTGACAGCCCAATCCTCCTGCCACTAGATTCAGATGCATTTGGCTTGTGCTCGCTGCCTTAGAACATGAGTCCAGACACCAAAAGAATGAACAATCACCATCACAGCCTGGAACACATTAGCTCCTACCATGTCAGATCAGAGATGCAACATCAATAAAAGGAGATGACACTTTAAAAGCACCTGCGAGAGTCTCAAGTATTAATTATATACACACATGGTAAAGTACAGAATACTGAAGGAGAGTGTACTGAAGAGCAAGTTAAATGTTCCATCAATTTTCTCATTACTGCAATGGATATTCACATTTTCTGCATTGGTCCAGGAAAGATACTGCAATCTAAGCATGTGATTTGATGCTATTTAAAGCTCTGTGATACTGTTATGTATTTTCTTTATCTACACAACCCCCACCCCCATCCCTAAACATTACTGCAAAAGAACTCTATCTACATATAGAAATAACACAGACTTGATTTGGTGGCTCTTGTTTGACTGTGCTCTTGCAAAGAAATCTGCTAACTTTTCCTTACCTGTTTAATAGCATATGTATTTCCCTGCCCCTCAGGCCATAAATGGTACATGATAAATCACTTCCTCAGTATTATTCCCATAAAAATTCACAGTGACCAATTCTGAGAAAATTCTTTTTTGGTTGGGTTTGTTTTTTTTAAAGTAATTGTGCAATATAAAATCCATACTACAATTTTCAACTTTGGTAACTTACAGAAAAAAGATTTCAAGCTCTTTAACGAAGGATCAGGTCAGGACCTGCTTACACTATGCTCTTTGTGCTGTGCAAGCACATCCATTAAGGTTCATCCCTTTTCCTGAGATCCTGAAAAATTCTAATATTGATAAGAAATTGGCTACAATTTAAGTTGTGAACCTATCTAATTCTTCTTGGTACCTTTAAATGCTTCCATCACCTAGCCTTAGTAAATTTTTACTTACTGTTTCAATTCATGAAATCCTGATCCCAAAGCCAATACCCACCTACCCCCTCCAACCAAATAGAAAAAACCCAGCTGAGCCTCAACAAGTACATCTGAATTCTTAGAAGAGGAAATATTTTCTTGATTTAACAGCAACTGTACAATATTACAAACTCTGACACATGAAAAACAATCAGGCAATAGAAAAATGTACAACAGCTTTGGTGTTATACAAAATAATAAAAAAGACTGGACAGCAAGATACATAGTTCATTATGTTCTCAACACAGCAACTTCATTGCTGACTGTAAGACAGTTATTCACTTTTCATATTCTCTACATGGCCTTTCCACTCATGAAAAATCATACTGTATTACTACAATAAGAACTGGTATGAACACCATAAAGTAAGCTCCAAATTTTATAAAAACATCTTGCCTCTTTTGCACTATTGCTTTGTGGCACATTATCAACAGAACAGCAGTCCAAAATAAAGTGACAACTAGATTTAATAAATTAATATACTTTTTAAAGATGTACAATGCACATTCTTTTTAATTCAAGGTTTTAGGGTGTCAGGACACTTCTATATACACATATACAGACCTCAGACAGCATTTACAACATCAGAAAATGCAGATAAGAAACAGAGCCTTAACTGCTATCTGGATGCTACCAACAGAAGCCAAAACACTGCTGAGAGTATTATTGGGAGAGATATCCAAAGATGAGAAGAGTCTATGAAAAAAGGACATGTAAAGGCAAAGGGAAGGTCAAGATGTTTAATATGACCATCTATTCTTGTGAAGACTGAGGTGGAGTTGTTGATGTGCCTGGTTTACCAGACTTCCGTTCATAATTCACAAGTCGTTGTCCAACAAGGTACCTGGGATCACAGTAAAAACAGAAATTAACGCAAGGTAATATTATTTTGTAACACAAATCCACTCTATCTCCTTTGCTGCCAAAGTAGTTTTTTCATTTCAATAAAAAGTTATTCTATAAATTGTAAAAGAAGAACTTTAGCTACTGCCTAATCTTTCTTAAAGGGAGAGAAAATATCCTGATGCTGCTGAATGGAAAGCTCAAAGTCTGCAAGATTCCTTTTGCATTATATACTGGAACAGAAATTAACTATCTCAGCAGTGTAACAGTTTTCACACCTTTCACGTTATTCCTTTCTTCCTCTGTATCACTGATCCACACTTTTTGCCACCAAAATTCCTTTTCATGCTCCCTATTTGCGTGCTAGTTCTGCATGTACAAGAGCCCTACACATCTATGAATTCTTCCCCTAAGACCTGTCATTTCCTTGAGAAACTTTTTCACCACCTCTCCTTTTCTCACGGTACCATAACCAACAACCATTGCGCATTCTTTGTACGCTTTAGAATGTCACAAAACTTCTACATGCTTTTAGAATTTGTTGCACAAAAGAGTTAACTACACACATTTCTAAAGCACAAATCTCTACTGGCTGGCATGACTGTGTCTGCTTTTACTTTTTGAAATGATATAACTGAGTCACACAAACTTCTTGTCTACAAGGATGTTACAACATTTAATGAGCTCATTTAATACCAAATTAATTTTCACTTACAACTTTTCAGTTGCTTCTTAACATTTAAGATTCAAAGAAGTCTATTTTAGATTTGACTCCTTTTGTAGTTATTGGAAAGAAAAACTCTTATAAGATAACCCAGGATACACACATAAACTCATTTATTCCTTTTCAATACAAAAGAAGCCTAGGAAACTTAGTTGCTAATCTTCTTAATGACCCATAAAAAAGGTAATTAGGTAACACCAAAAATAATGTAATAACACAAAAAAAGGTTAAACTAAGCAAGACAACCAGAAAATACAAAAAATTATTTGGCATCTGAGTGATACAGAGTAATAATTACTGAAAACATCACAAAACCACATAAAATTTAATAAGGACAAATGATGAAATCAACTGAACATTCTTTAACAGGTTAGTTGGACTAATGAGTAGGAAGAGTAAGAAAAACAGTTATGCAGCAAAGGTTGAAGAAATGGTTTTATAAGCAGCAGCTTGAGACATGATTTTAACTTCCAGGTATGCTGTAATTCATGACATTCATTTGTCATTCAAGACTACAGATGAGATAAACAGTCAGCTTCATTTGTGGGAAAACACATTCATGTTAGACATGGGGGAGTGTCTTCCCTTTATAAAAACAGTCTATTCCTGTGTTTATCTACCTGAACTACAGATAAAACATCTGCCAAGAACAGTCTGTCTGTCTTAAAGAGTCATTTTTCTAGAAAACTTCTTAAAAACCCTTTTAGTCCTAAGTATCTGCAACACCTGAATTCAACCTGAAGTTATCATAATATAAAGGGGAAAAATTAAACAAAAAAACAAAAAAACCCCCCACTATATACTCACTTGTCATTTTTAATATGTTCATAAAGGCGCTTGAACTGGCGGACTTGGAAGGACAGAATTCCCATCAAAACCACTACCATAAGCAGAAAAGGATAAATCCGTCGCTGAACGAGGTTCTGCATTTCAGCAGTAACTCCTACAAAATAAGACACAACCCCCCTTAGACATTCCAATATTGCTGAACTAGCTCACATATTTCTGCTTCTCTACTTGCTTCCATACTTTTTGTTATACTGTAACTTCAGTAGAAGGGCTGCGAAATAAATTACACATCCATTTACATCAAAGATCCAACATGACAGATGCTGTTGTTTTTAATCTGAAGCACTAAGAGATGAAAGTTTTCCATTAACAGAGTGAAAATCCACAGTAAAAAAAAAGGGCTTATCAGTTCTTTTTGTTTATTATCTTCTGTTTATCTGCTTACTCCTTGTATCAGAAAAGTCAATACAATAAAAGTCGGCATTCAAGTGGGACTGAAGAATAAAATGGGACTTCTTGAACATGTTAACATCAAAACTAACTAGTAGAAGACAAGTCTTGTTGAAAAAGCTCATCTACCCAGGTTCTAATAAAATTATTTACCTCAATTATGAGGAGACAGGGAAGTCTGAAAAAACTATAGATTTAAAATTTACATTTTAATACTATTAAAACGTCAAAACAAACTCAGGATTTTCACTGGTTCTAAACTTCATTCAGAATCTGACAAGTCAGAAAAAGATGGCCTCAGCTCAGTATAGTTCCTAGAGGGACTAAAATCAAAGGCTGATGTTCCAAAGAAGAAATGAATTAATCACTCCTTTCCCAAACTAGCTAGATACCTAAAATGCACAGAAGAAATCAGTGTCTGTTCCTCCTCTTACGCTTATGAGGGGAAGAGGAGGGGCAGACACTCATTTCTTCTCTGTGGTGACCAGTGACAGGACCCAAGGAACAGCCTCAAGTTGTGTTAGGGAAGGGTTAGATTGGATATTAGACAAATGTTCTTCACCCAGAGAGTGGATGGGCACTGGGACAGGCTCCCCAGGGAAGTGGTCACAGCACCAGGCCTCACAGAGTTCAAGAAGCATTTGGATAATATTGCTGGAACATGGTGTGACTCTTGGAAGTTTTTAAACATTTACATTTGTCAGCAGGAAGGTGTTTTTTGTTGTTGTGTTGGTTTTTTTTTTATAAACTAGAGCTTGAATTTTTATTTCCACAAATAGATTTTATGCTGCTGTAAACCATGAGATGGCAAACAAGTGTTCTGAATGCATACATACCCAGTAAAGGTACAACACCAGAAGCTATGATGTACGGCACACACAGGGAAAGCAAGAGGACAGAGATCACTGGTGCTGCCAGTTTACGGATGATGAAGTGCAAGTCAATGTTACGAATCCCATTTGCATATACCTAAAATAGAAAAAGTTAGAACACATCCATCAAGAAAGCCTTGCTTTCCACTTATAGTAGTAATTACAAGGTTTTACACAATTCTCCTTATGAAAGGAAATGGGTGTTCCCATGGCCAGAGTGGAAGAAGGAAAATCTCTCTAACAATTTACATCACAAGGGTTCCAGGAAATCATTTAAACAATGCCCGAGAGACCAACTTCATCTGGAACAGAGTTGTAATTCAGTTGCAGAAATGTAAGAGACCTTCTGAAAGATCATTTAATAGAGCTGTGGACAGTGGTTTTGTGGGTGACCTGGGATCACTTTGTGCTGTTAACTTACTAGAGGAGGATCCTGTGTATGCTAATAGAATAAATTATTAAATTTTGGAATGGGCAGAAAATAGGATCCTATTTTGTACTTGGTAAGGCAGACCAGGGCCTCTGTAGAGTCTGTGCCTGAAAATCAGGCCTCCACAATTCTGAAGCTTCTGCAGTTACCATCAGAAGCTAAGGTCAAAATGTGACCAGATAAAGCATGCGAAATGACTGGTTTTGAATGGCTACCAGCTACAGCTAAACAATGGCCTCTGTCCCACAGCCTGGAAGGCTCAGGAGAGTGTGTGAACAGCCCATGGAGAGCATTCAGAATGGAAGAGGAAGTCGTGGTATGCATCAAAAAGTATTCCCAGACTAAGACTATGTTTCTGCAGTGTGACAGCTGAAGTGATTTAATAACTGCAACTATGTGATAGATTTACTCATGAGAGGCACCTTGTGTACAGAGGTTGGGACATGCACCACAGGCCTCACATATAGTGCAGGGCTGAAAAATTACCTTCTGTCAAACAACTGAGGTACTTCATTGAGATGAAAATCATGGAATTTAACCATTATAACCAAGAAAATATACTTCATGTGACTCTGAACTGCTCAGAGAAACTGTTCAGTGTTGTTTAATAATCAAAGGGGAACAGAAATGTTGTCTTTCACCTCTACTGATCTATGAATGGGATAATCCCTACAGCTGCAGAGAAGGCAAAATTCCATGTTCTTGAGCTGTGGATGTAAATACTTGTCCAGTATTTGGACAAGTATTTTTACACATGGACTTCATCTGAAGAAATAGTCATGTTTCTTTCTCACTTTATTACAAACATGACAAAAATGCATATATGTATACAAAGCATTTTCTCAAATTCAGATTTCTGAGTTTGTTTTTGTTTTACTGTTAAGTGTACCTTAATGGATTAGGCTATACAATTTAAAAGCTTTTTACAAGACTAGTTGAATTTTGCTGAATTACTTCATTACTGCAAGAGTAACACTGTTTTCTGACACACAATCAGAAACCTAAAAAATGCATTATACAGATAATTCACATGGACAGGTTTTCCCTACCTGTTCAATAACAGTTTTCAGCCACCACTGGGGACCCATCAGTGTTATGGCAGCAATTATTTTGGCATGCAGAACTCCAAGAGCCCAGTCCTAATTTTGTAAAAATTTATATGTTAGCATTAACACATCTTTAAAAAGTCAGACATCCAAAAGCTTTAACAGCAATGTATTAAGATTACTTATACATGAAAATAGAATTACTTTTTCATTTACATGGAACATTGCTCCAAAGAGATGACATCATCTGCAAAATCCTATGAAAAAGAGGATGCTCCCAAGATTAACTGATATCTGTAAATTCAGCTCCCTGAGACCAGAAAAATCACTACTACTATTAAACCAAAGGCTAATACAAAATAAAAGCATTGGACTTAAAACAATTGACTAACATTCTGGTACAACTAGTTTCCATAAAAGGAAGTTAATTTCCTTTCTCTATAAAAGAATAGGAAAAAGATACAAAGATGTTCACACACATCAGGAAACAAGTTCTTTTCCTTCTTTTGAAGTTTAATTATTCCCCAAACCCTACCTGATATAAGAAAAGCTTAAAGCAAGGCAATGCTCTTCACATAAAAAGTCATACGATTCGGAGGAAAATTTATTTTTTCACATAAAACGCAATTATTATGACATGGAATTAGGACACTATAACTACTGGCTTCTAGTAAACACTTCACATCATAAGTCCATCCTTTCTGGATTATAGATATTTCTAAGAGATTTCCAATAAACCCCTCCAAAAATAGAATGCAAAACATAGGCTGATAAAGTAGAATAAACAGCTAAGAACGGGTAAGACTTGGGACATCATAGACTAATTAACTTTCTTAAACTGCTGGGGCAAAACATTTTCTTTGCCGATTATTTAAAAAGAAAACTTTTGTTAATGTCAATTCTAAAAAAATTTTTAAATTGTTACAAAAAATGCCAGTGTTAAAGTTGATTCATGTTTATTTAAGGATGCAACCTTTGTATAACTCTCTCCTCTTTTGGGAAAAAGGCAAATTAGTCTCAATTTTGATAGCTCCTTGTTGATTTACAACAAGTCTCAAATCCCACTTATCCTATATTTTGAAGAAGTTCTGCAACATGAAAAAAAAAGTTTTTCAGTATACTTCTTTTAAAACTTTTAAAGAACTAATATGCAATAGTAAAGAATTTTTATAATCTGTAGCATTACAAATTTTTTTCCAAAACTGTTTAGAAACCATGATCATCTACCACTGCAATTATATGATGTCCGTTTATTTTCTGGTCATCTACTCAGCTCAAAAATATACTAGGATTTTAAAATAACTGAATACTTAAATTAGTAGCCAAATTCTTCTTTGTAATATGGCTTTCAAACATTTAGATACTAGAAGTAAACAAAAGCTTAGTGCAGCTTAGAAAGTCACTGTCCCTGAACACTTTCTTATTATTTAGTAATGGCACTCTAGATGTTCTGAGTTATGTTCCCCTCAGTTGGGTTTCTTTGAGTTATGACTTCCTTCATAATTCAACCTAGGTAAGCATTTGTCATTCAATCCACTATATCTTCATTTGATCTCCCAACTTGCAGGAGAGAAATTTGTACTCAGCCTGTGAATCTTGACTGAAGAGTAATAAAAAACACACAACTACCTCAAAATTTTGTATTAATGATTTGACAACTCAGCCCAAAATCAGCACAATCCTAAATCATATAAAAATTACATTCATAATGTGCCTCATCACTGAACAAAAATCTTACAAGGAAAAGAAAGAAAAGCAATCAGAACCTCTTGCTGCATGACTGTATGCAGAAAGCTTTCCAAAAGTATAAGAGTATGTACATCTGTGCATACATACGTATATATACAGAGATATACTAACTTCTTACATAACCTCATAATCACACTACTGGAAAAGTAGCTGATCACTGAAATGCAACCTTTGATGTCATCTCACAACAGTTAAGCTTTTCATAGTTTAAATTCCTCAGCATATCCTTTTTGGTTCAAATAATCTCCACATCCAGACTGGCTGCCTTTTCTCTGCCACATACAACATATTTGTGGAAAACGCTCTGAAGCACCAAATCCATGTGAAACAAGGCAGCCTTGGAGTACCTTGCATCAACAGCAGCAGAAGAATGGGAGCAACTGACCTGCCAAGGGTAGAAGAGAGGTGTTTGATCCAAAGGAACTCTCAAAGGGGCAACAATGACCAGTTCAAACAGAAGACCGAGCAGAAGTGGAACCACACCAGCAAGCAGTATAGCCACTATCAATGTCTTCATTATCTAAAAAAACAAGACATTTAATTAATATGTTTACCAGAGGATTCTTTGTTTAAACTCAAAAAACGTAACTTGAACTACATAAACACACGGCCCTGAAAAAAAACCCCAAAGGAACATAGACCTCTATTTCAAACCTCTAGAAATAATTTTTACTACATACATAGTTTTGGAGTGCAAGTTTTCAAGATTGGGTCCTACTCAGTAAGAATTCCAGAAAAAAACATGACTGTGCCTACTAGTATTCATATAGTTCTAAACCATAAAATCACATTAACTGTTATCAATAGGGAATACTATCCAATGGCACTTCAATACATAGCATATGCTCATATGTTGGGAAATTGAAGAATTGTTCCAAAACTGCCAATCTTTCACTGCAGCAAAACAAACCTTAAAAATTCAGTCATTATGGAATATTTGACTTAAAAATGGAGGACTCAGAACACCATGCTTGAATCTTTATTTATTCTGAAATTCTCTTAATTTAACTGCATTATGCAAAACTAGCCTGACCTAATTAACATGATAAGGAGAAGAGGCAAAGAACAAGTAGAAATTATGTTTAGCTCTGAATTTTCTTGAAGAAGCTAAGATCTTAAAGAAGCTAAAATCAAAATGTTGGATGAGGTATTTGGGAAACATGGTAGTACATGAAGAACATGTACAGTGTAACAATTGAATAAGCAAGTTCAAATGTCCTTAACAAGATACCATTTATGCTATCAATGTATTAAGGAACTAGCAAGAAATCTACTACAGAAATCCCCAAAATCAAAACCAAGATAAAAAGGTGGGCTACAAATTTGTTTTCATGCTGAGAATCTCAACTCCTCATAATTAATATTTTTGAGGAAAAGATATTTTATTTGAACAACACAAGTTAAACAGCTGATAAAGATCTTTCTGAAAATATGTATCAAGCTAATTTGTAGAGACATGGTCATCATCTATCAGCTTTATTAGATTTTTCCACTGCATAATTTCATGTAACTAAACAAGTAAATAGTTAAGCTTCCAGGTTTATGTGAAAATGTAAATGTCTTTGAGAACACACAACACATGGGATAATAATGCAATATATTCACTTTTCAAGGAAAACAGAAAAATATACACACATATATTTAAACATATATACACACAGACACATTTACACTGATTGCCTTCCAAAAATTCTTAGCCTATGCAGGGGCATGTAAGCTGTGAAAGCTTCAAAATGGTCTGAAAAGCAAAATGTAGTATACATGACAGAGTAAAGCCTGCACGCAAAAAATGAAACAAATTCCATTAGCTAATTTTTTGATAATTCATTAGAACTTTTTCTCAAGACTCACCATGAGAGACCATTCTTTGACCTTCTGGAAGATGACTCTACGACCCTGTGGCATCCAGGCAACCAGCACTGTCACTGCTCGGATAGTGAGCCAACAGACATAGAGACCACAGGCAGCTGTGTACAGCTCATGGATTTTGGCAGTCCCCGTCCAAAATGACATTAACCACCGGCCAGCGAACACTGAAAACACAAGCACTGGTAAATACAGTAATGCTTCGGGATGTATTGGGGAAGGATGCCTATTAAAAAAGGACTTATCAAATTTATCTGAAATATCCCTGCATAAATATTAGTCATCATAAAACAGCTGTTTTGGTACTATACTCATAATGCATAAATGTGTGAAGCACTATGCAAACAGCTTCAGAAACTATGCCAATAAACACTAGAAATCCTTTTCCACCTGAATTTTCATTAAGAAACAGCAGCATGACCTGAGCTACAGCAAAACAAAGCACCGAACTTCAGAGCCTGAACACTGATCTTCAGAACTGCACTGGGGATCATGCATTAGTGTGTAAGCTTGAACCTAAATTATATGAGCTATCTTTGGGTTGTTTCACTGCCTCATATAATTTTTTAACACTCACTGATGGGGCTCCTGAAGTTCTCTGACAAAAATGGGAGACTGATTTGCTACAGTTAATTTTTTAATAGTGTTTTCATTTCCCTAGTATTACAGTGGAATTATTTTATGTCCTACTACTAAAACAATCACAAAATTTATAACTTTGATCTCAAAACATTATTGACTTTAGGATCATTAATAGAAGAAGGTATAAATTACATGGTATTACAGCAGACAGGTTATGAAATTTACTCTGGTTGATATGGCTTCATTTATTCCAAATTATTAAAAAAAATACCAAGTGTTTTTGAAATACTTATTCAGACATTTTAAAGTGATATACATGCCACTTCACAAAATCTAGTGACATGTCAAGATCACAGAATTATACCGTATCTCAAGTTGGAAGGAACCCCTAAGGATCATTGAGTTCAACTCCCTGCTCCTCGCAATACTCAATAATGACACCTTCAGAATATTTAATTAAGGAAAATACTGCAGAAGACCTGGAAACAATCTACATATTTTCCTTCTCAAAACAGTAAAATAGGTGCAAGAGTTTCAATTCTCTTTTTCACTCAATACTATGGAGATTGTCTCAGCACCTGAAGCCCTGTCCTCAGAGGAAAATTATTCTACAACAAAAAGGGAATGGCAATCTCTGTCATTTGGATTTTTAGATTATTATCAACAATTTGATGACAAATGATTAAACATGAGACTAGTTTCCATGTTTTTGCCTTTTGACTTCAAACAATGGTTTCAAAACATCTGCCATGGTTGGCATGGCAACATACAGAGTTGTTTTTAATGACAGTTTACCATAATAAACTCACCTGGTAAGGTAAGGCAGATAAGACTAGCAATCAGTAATGTTATGCACATGAAAACAATCAAAAGAAATATCTGAAAAAAGAGAAAAAAAAAGGAGGGGCAGTTCATAAGAAAGTTATTTAAACAAATCCCAAGAAACCCCAGTATATAAAAATACATCATCCTAGAAAGGCAGCTAAACTAGGATGTTCAAATACTAACTGTATAAATAAACCAGCAAAAACAAACCAAACCACAGTACATGAAGAACACCTGCAGTGTTGTGTATTTTGTGGTTTTTTCTGTGTATTAACAGTTGACTTTCCATCAACTGTTCCAACAGTAAAAAATAACATTTGAATCCAGAATGACTGAAGTTCTTTGTTATGTCACATAAAAAAAGATCATCTCTTAATTTCTGCACTGAGCAGCATGACACTCAAATAATCCTGAAAGGTTTCTAGCTCTGTATGCCATGTGAGCAAGACAGTGGTTTTATAAGGAAAACCTTGCTGATGTTCTTCCAGATGTGCTCAGGTTTCTGTGACCAGAAGCTGACAGTGAAGCTGGTTGCTCCTCAGTCAGTTTTTCATTTCACCAGAGAATTACCATGTACTTGACTTAAGTACTTCTCAAGGACCAGGTGCTATGAAGTTCTGCCTCACTAATCATCAAAGCCACACAAGCCAGCTTGCTATGGGAAAGCTAACACCTTATCCCACCAGACTACTGAGGGGAAGTTAAATCTGGAACACACACTTTCCTTGATGAGACATTTGGGTATAAAGGAAGGAACCTTCAGAGGTAATACCACAGTGACCTAATGTTAGCCATTACTTCCATTCTTCAGCTAAACCTGAAACCACAGTAAGTAAGCTGTGGTGAAGTTTATATTTAACTCAGAGTTCTGCTAACAACAAAATAGTTATCTAGTTTAAGCTGTATATTATTCTAGATGTGTAAGTATTTGCCAATAAAGTTTCCTTCCTAATTTTAGGGATGTAGAGCTTTCAGGTATTATATAATGCTTTTCTATCTATGTTTAATACAAATGAAGAAGCAACAGAAGTTCTCTGTTTATTTTCTTAATACAGTAAAATACCTTAAAATACACTTCAGCAACTAGACAAAGTATGTATGGCTCCCTTGAAAGCCATGCCTTGTTAGAGGCACATCTGAAATACCTGTTTGAGAGGGACTTATTGTCTTTCTCTCAAGACTTTCTGTGAAGAAAACCAGATGTCAACTGACACATAATAGTCAACATATATGGCGTCAACACATAAAATTGTAGTTGAATGTCTTACTTACTCTACAGGCTGAAAAAAGCCTTATGTGAGGATAACTGCAACTCTACATTTTAGAAAGTGGCACACCTTATAAAACAGGACCCACCACGTGACTTCTGATAATGTGGGCCTAATCTTTGTTAGGAGAAAAAACCCCCTTTACTCATATGCCTTTTTTTTTCTCTTGATGTGTTAAGTATACATACCCTGAGTGGGAATTTTAAAGGCCTCCGATAAGGCTGGAAACCCACAGGTCCTCCTTGTTGAAGTATGGCTTGATGGGCCGCATGGAGACCTTCTCCCACAACTGGAATGGCATTATTATTGCGAGCATGCTGGTTGTTAGGTTGCTGATTTGCATTGTTTTCATTCTCTTCCTGATCACCAAGTAGGTAAGAATGAAGATCCCTGTAACAATCAAAATTTCAGTTTTGTTCTGTCTGATACAAATGAGAAATGTATAGAAATATAGGCCTACTCATAACCAATACAGGTTGTACAAAACTAATACAGGAGTACTGGCAGGATCTTGATAAAGTAAAATAAGCCTTTTTTGGTAATGTACTCAATGTCACCATAAACACAATTTAGAGGTAAAATGCTGGTGTGGCTGCGGTCGGAATAAAATCACAAGGAAAGATCACTTATCTGTTTGACTGCTTTACAAATGCCACCTGGTAAAGGTGGTGTGCACATGAAAGGAATATTGCATTAATATTTCAGTTCATGTAAGCACACAGCTCTACTGACAGCTTTAATGTTACTGTCACTAAGCTCTGTAGGAAACAAGGGCCTTCAAACCTAAACTGTACAAGGGTGGTGCTACATTGCTACAAACGTGCTGTCAGAAGGACAGAGGCAGGCAGAGTCTTTCAAGAAGATCCTAAATTGCTCAAAACCTGTTCACAACATTTTAAGAATACCAATCCTAGGAAAAAAATCAGTCTACTTTAAAGTTATTCTGTTGATGTTTTCCACATATACAATTAGCAAAATTTGAGTCTGATTAAAAATAAACGTTTAGAACTTAATTTTCCTCAGCTTTAGCAGAGTAAGATTTGTGCAGATACTCTATTAGCAATGAAATTTACCCAACAGTTTGCTTTTTAAGAACAACAGAGCAAAAGATTTTCATCTGTGCTATACTAAAATTGCTGAAGAGTTAATTTGCAATTGTCCTGAGCAGCAACAGAGGAAGCCATTTCTATCATTATCTCCAAAACTCTCGTTACACTATACTTAAACACAGTCAAAACTTGGAAATGCAGACAAAGAGAAGAGGTGGTGAGAAGAGTTTCCTTATGAGAAATTAAAATAAATATTTTGGATTACAGTGGAAAGAAAGTCCTTCATTCACTCACTCAGTTTCTGACATAACTTGGCAAAGAATAATTCTTGATCCTAAGAGTGCAATATGGTGGGAGAATGCCAATATACTTTGAAGTTAAACTGAAAACCGTACAGAAACAAAATCAACCCCACTTTTTTCTTGACTAATTTGGCAAACACCAGATGAACTAAAAAAAAAATTTCAGGTGCTAGAACTCTGCCTGGCAGTTCAATAATTTATTTTATTTGACAAAAATATGGTTTTATCCTTCTCTAAAGTCTGAACTTTTAACTTTAAAACCTCCAATTTAAAGTTGTGTACTTCTTCAGCTCAATGTTCTAAATATTTTTTTTCTTTTTTTTCCTTGTAAGAAATGCAAGAAGTGTACATGAATTTTATTTAGATGATTCATGGAAACACACTGCTGACATTTATCTCTTGATTTTCATACAACAGGGAGTTAAGATGTTAGTCATACTTTTACAGATTCCTTTCACTAAGCAAATGCTGTAATAGTGTACCAAAAGAATTACTTGTCAAAGGCTAGTCCAGAAGTAGGCACATCTATTGCTTAGAAGAAAGCAAACATTACAGAAGTTTTTCATCATGTATTTATCTGAAGAAGAGCTATTAAACCTGCTTGTTGGGATAATTTTCTGGAAAGCTGCCTTCACATTTAAAGGCCAAACTGGGCACAGTGGTTGTAGCTGATTTTGGATTTCTGTACTTACAGCAAGTATCCAGCAGTAACAGTCCATGCTCGTACAAGACCTTTCAACCACTGTCTTGTATGTCCTTGCTCTAGCAAAGCTGGAAGCACCACCTGAAGCAAAAGCAGCTCTAGGGAAAGTTCACTTACTGGAGCATCACTGGAAACAATGGGAAGAGCAGGAAATGAAACATAAGGAACATTCTAATAGAAATCTTTTACACTGAATCCTATTAATGCCACCATAATACTAAAATACATTGGATGCCAAAAAGGAAAATTCTAAGTTTTTTGTGAAGGTTTTTCCCCATATACTACCCTTGCAGAGGTTAGTCACTTTGACATATAAGAAATTTAGAAAAAAAACATTGAGAAAGATTATATCTAAGAATACAGTTTGCTTCTCTATTTTCATCTATCATTACTGTTTGAATTATTCAGAAATAGAAAAAAAAAACCTGCTATCATTAAAAAAAATGCAGTTACAGATATTCTTTTACTCCTGAAGCAATGACAATCAGGAATGAGTGTGTTAAAAAAGCAAACACAAAAGGGACTTCACTATCAGAAAGTTGAAATGGGAAGTGTTTTGAGGGCATAAAGCCCTGAATAGTTATCTTTACTGAAGGAATGCAAAATGCTTCCTTTTTCAAGTAGCTTTCATTTGTCACATTGTATGATGTAGCCATGTTCTTTACCCTTTACTTCTCTCAGAACAGTGAAGAGATTAGATTAACTGAAAACAAAATAACATAACAGAAAGTGTCACTCTAATGCTCAGGAAGTGCGAATACATTTTTTCCAGTTATAAAAACACTGAAAACCCCCCATCTTTTTAAAAATAAATGCTCACCTGTAGAGCATAACATTATATGGAAGAAAATTAGGCAGGAGATATTTAATAATGCGTATAGGAAGCCAGAGCATGAGCAGTACAATTGATCCAAAGACAATCTGCAATAAGAGAGTAAACAAGTTAGTCAAAATAGTAGAAACAACCCAACCTAGTTTCCCTCCCATCTCTGACATGTTCCTGAGGTGTGGGGGGCTAGCCCTGGCTAACAGCTGAATACCTACCCAGCTGCTCACTCCCTCCCCTCTCCGGCTGAAGGGGAAGGCAAAACAGAAGGCAAGTTAGACTGAGATAATGGCAATTAAACAGAGAAAGCACCAAGCATGCAGTCAAAAAAGTAAGAAGAATTCAGTCTACTTCCCATCAGCAGACAAACAAGCAGCAATTTCCTGGGAAGTCAGGAAGACAAATACCATGAACATTCCCCCCAACCTCCTTTCTCACAGCTTTTACTGCTGAACATGATGTAATATCCCTTTGGTCAGTTTGGGCCTGTTCCCAGTATACCCTCCTCCCAACCTGCAGCTTATGCACTGGAGGTGAGGGAGCAGGGCAGAGCAGCAAAGAAAATGCCTGGATGCTGTGAAAGCACAGTGCAGCCACAGCCAACAGGCCTGTGTTAGCAAGACCCTTAAGACTCTTTCAGCTGCCAATTCAAGGTGCAGAAGGACATTTGCCACTATGAAGAAAATCAATTCCATCCCAGGCAGACCAGTACACTACAATGCCCTTGCCAAATAGGACTGCAGCTGAATAAGCATCAGAATAAGCCTGCTGACAGCTAGAGCAAGGTCAGAGAGTTCTTTATTCCCCCTTCCCCAACACCAGGATTATTTATTTTGCATTCCTCTCTTTTCTAAGTGGCTGACTTTTTAAGCAACTTGCTGAAGCGTCAAAAGACCTTTCAGTTCCTATTTCATCACATTTCAAATTGACTGAAAGACAAAAATTTAGTAGGGGACATTGAGTGCCTGAAACCAACACACTTTAATGAATCCTGTTCCCTTAAGGAACCAGATGAATAATTAGGTGCATTTTAAACACATTTTTACATTTTACATAAATGCATCACTGAAGACTAAAAATATGAAAAAAAAATGTGTTTAACCATGTCAAAGAGAAAAACTGAATCCAATTCTTCCTTAAAATTAAAAGTTTATGTTCCACACAAGACATTTCTTTAAAATACAGGGAAATAAACAGAGCTTGAAATGTGAGATTTATTCTTAGAAATGGTAAATAATTACCATTCCAGTCCCATATGCTAGCATGAGGCTAGTGAAAGTTCTGAATTAATTAGCTGAGCAAATCAAAAGGTGAAGTTCAAGTAACTGCCTATTCCAACAGTGTGACAACATAGGTGAGACCATGAGCAACTAATAGATCTTTGCTTGTATTTGGGCCACCTGATGTACTACACAATTTCAGGCAGCTGAAGAATTACAATTACCCAAGGATAAAACACTCGGAGAGGTGGAAAGGTCAACTCCACTCAGATACTGAAGAGCTCTCTAACAGAATAGGATCTCTCTGAGCTTGTACTGCTCAAAGCACTTCAGGTCTAACAATACAGTACATCAAAGAATGTTACTGGTGTGTCAGTTTACACAGTTCATGTGACATTTATGTCAAAGAGAGTCTGCAACCCTGGCTTGACTCCCTGCTCAGCAAACCTCAGACAAACAAGTAAAGGGAAAAAACTCTCATTGTTTTCAGTATCTTACAACAATAATCTGAAAACAGACACCACTGGCTAGAGCAGCAGAATCCAATCAAAAATTTAGCTGGGAAGTTCATCTCCCCTGCTGCACTATTTTGGCTGAACTGTACACACAATGCTTACTGCAATAACTGAAGTCTTCATGGAAGTTACATGATTTACAATATCTGTAATAATAAACACCTGTTGTCTGAATACACAAACATTTTCTGTGACTTTGCATAAGATACTTGGTTTAGAGGAGAGTTCTAAAGCCCAACCAACTACCCTAAACCCCTGCTCTGAGCAGACCCAGATACATCAGGCTGCTCAGAACCTTATCCAGTTGAGTTTTGAGTATCAGAAGATGCAGATTCTGTTGGCAACCTGTTCCAGTACCAGTTCACTTCCATGGTGAAAATGTTTTTCTTTAAATACACCGTACTGTATGTAGAAGCCAGCATATAAAGCTTTCTTTTCAAATAATGCTATCTTTCAGATAAGTCCTTACCACTGATAAGATAAACCTCCTGAGATGTCTATAGATGGGCAAGTGAATCATTTCCTGCACAGGATTGAAGTCTGGATCATTCAAATTCCTGAGAAACCATAAGACACCAGGTCTCAATACCTGAAGTAGGAAATAGAAAACAATATGTGAGAACACAATCTTTGTATTTATTTTTCATTTTAAACAACACTGCAACAGAAAGTAAGTTTTAACGTAATAGGGATATTAGTTGAACAAGATTCACCAAAATTACACAGAAATAGAACAAAAAAGTATTATCACAGAGAAGCAGAGAACCAATAACCAAATACGAGCTTAATTTTGAATTATTGGTTGATCTCAAACAACTAAAATGTATTTGGATTAAGGCAACACTCAGATTTAACAGCTATTTGTAAACCAAAAATCTCTACGTAAAATATACTCAAAATCTTGATTTTTCCACTGCAGTAAGTACTAGCATGACCCTTTTTACATAAAACTGAACCCAATATACACACAAAAAACGGTAGCAGCAATACCCACACAAGAAAGATTTAACAGTTCTGTATGTAAGCCTCTAACTGGTTACATACCAATCTTGTCCTTACAGACTCACCTCTCTTAGCAAAAGGATGAAGGATGCAAAATAGAAGACGTAAACCATTCCAACCAACCAATGCAGAAACATTGTGGTGCCTGGGGCAGACTGAAAGCTCAATTCTCTGTCTTTCAGAGTGGCATCAAACATCTCCTAGAAGAAGGTAGGTAGTAAACAAATATGAATAAAGTTTGGCAAACATCTCATTTTGTTTACCCTAGCTCATATACACTACTAAACATAATTTAAATGTTCATTTTAACACATAAATACACCATTTAATTAGAGAAAAAAGGGATTACTTATGATAAGAACAGCAAATAATTATCAATTTCTGATCAATGTATTTCTTCTAACAGAAAGAAGAAATACATCAACTCAATAACTAACAGACTCTACAAGTTAAAAATCAATTCAAACAAAGTAGCACTATGATGGAAGCAAATAATTCCTAAGTAAAATTCTATTTCCACTAAGGCTGGAAAAACCTAATTTTGCCCATTTCAAATTTATCATTCAATATTTTTCATGACAGAAAAACTGTCCTCAATTCCAAGCAAATGCAGCAAGGATCTTTTCCAAAACAGAAAGAGATTGGACAACTTCAAATACGAAGTCATTACCATTTCACATAAGATAGCTACATAAAGAGGTTTATTCAGCCCACAAGTTTGTCTGTAAGTAAGCTCATTATCACAGGGGTCTTGTAACTGCACTAAAAAGGTTTAGGATCTTGTTATTTTAGTAACAGTGTGTTAATTTGAATTTAGTAACATAAAAACTCCCAAAATTAGCATAAGACAGTACCTAAAACCCCATTCCCTCTGGAAATGCTGTTTATGAAAACAGAAGAGTGTTGTCAAACTCATATTAACAACTCTCTTCTCATCAGAACTTTTTTTTCTTGCTTCAAATATAAACACTATTACAAAAGATTTTATTGTATTTGTTTCTGTTCTTACCAAGGAGCATATATCCAACCACCAGCCACAGATGAGAGGAAACACACCAATTTCCACCACTACTAACAAGGAAACCTTTCGGAAAAGAGAGAAAATAACATCTTAGTAGTTTAACAAAAACTGCTAAGAAAATTATAATGTCAGTTTAAATTGAGAGGGTTTTTCTTCCCCACACAAAAAAATAAGATTACCTTGACAACAATATAGCAAACTCCGAGTAAACGACGTGATCTCTGGAACTTAACAAGTGCTGCCAAACCCTGAATAGCTTTGTCAAGAAAATGACACTGGAAAACACTTTGTCACAGTCTAATTAATATTAAACCCTGTATAAAGTTGCTTTTAGCAACAGGAAATTTTATAAAAGANCTTTGTCACAGTCTAATTAATATTAAACACTGTATAAGGTTGCTTTTAGCAACAGAAAATTTTATATAAGAGAAAAATGAAATAGTAAGCATGTTTTAAGCATAAGTTTTATCAGGGTTTTGTTTTCAAAACTGGCTGTGCCTCCAGAAGTCATGACCTGGTGTACTGGGTAACACCCCCAAACATACATCTAAAGTAAATAAATAATTATTAATAATACAACCCTTCTTAAAATTAAGCAACCAGAAGTTTTCTCAATAAATAAATAGTTGTCCCTGAAAACATCTGCCACAAATAAGTAAGTTTAAAAACTGAAGACTTACTTTAAATAGTAGCTTTCCCTTCCCTGCTGTCTAAATCAAATTCTCACCTTTTCCAAGAAAAGCTGGATGCATATGGCACTTTGGGAGTTTGTTTTGGGGTCTTTTTTGGGAAGCAAAACCTTCATACCAATCTACTAATGTTTTACACTTGTATTGCACATTGGTGTACTGATGTAGAAAGCTGATGCTAACTTTGTGTACTTCTGAACAGAAAACTGCTAGCAAATGTATATTCTTTCAAATTGAAGCTGATGTAAAAAACATGCAGCTGGAACGCAGCCTTCTTACTTGTGACCAAATAAATCCTTCCATGACTTTATTTTCCACAACTAAGAGAAAGTAGTTTTCTCTAAAAAAGGAATGAGAAAGAAATTCTTGCTGCAGACTCTTAGTAGTTCAGAGACATAACAAAGAAATTAAACAATTCATATTAAAAAAGTCTGGCAGGATCAAAAATATTTGAATAAATTTCCCATCATACCTCCCATAAAGTCATAATCCCCCTGCTGCAACTACAGTCCACAGCAGAAGCACAGGGATAGTGAGGAAAAAAGGATTCTACACTCTTCTCCTCAGACAGACCTTAAAGCAAGCATAAAAGCCTTTGATTGTGTTGTTGAGCATGTGCAAGTATTAGAAAGCAAGCAGTCACACTGACAACTTCTAAATGTCCAAGGGAACAGAAGAGACGTTTCCTTCTAATTTCACCAAAAGAGCAGAGAAAAATGGTGAGTTAAGTGCACCTGCATCATGTCTGTACCTCCTCAAAGCATAGCCAGAAAAAATATTTACATGTAAATCTGAACCAAGTAACTACTGACAAAAGGATACATGACAAACAATTAGAGTCACTGCTAGAAGAACATAGCCCACTATGGTTGTAATCAGGCCTTCAAAGTGAGATGCTTGGACCTGGAGCAAAGAGGAAAAAAAGGGAAAGTTTATCAGTCTCTTAGAAGATTACATCTCATTTTTATGTAATTAAGATAAATTCAAAATTTTAGCTTTTCAAGAAGCATGCCAAGTTTCTCTAGTTTTTATATATTTCAATAATCTACTGTTTTTGTATCTTTATCAAGAATAGTTGTTTACATTTACATTACAACTACTTTCTTCAAACTCAAAACAACCTCAATATATGAAACAAAAGGTACCACCTTTCAGTGTTTCATTCACCCCCTAGTTTTCCCTACTTATTATCATCCATTATGAAAATTAGTACACAAGTTAAAAATGTATGCCAGAAACAAGAGGCTGTTGAAAAAAAACCTGAAGACATAGTTTTTACAAACAGTAAGGAACCTCACTTGAGATGTAAATAATGGAGGAAGTGGAAAAGAGTGGGACATTTTTAATCATAGATTCAAAAATGCTGAACAACTAGTAAGAAGACATACTCCAAGTTACTTTTGCAACCACAAATAGAAGTGGAAAGATGCTGCAAAAATACTGTGATTGAATAAACAATAGTAGTTTCTTTTTCATTTTGAAATTATAAAACAGTACTCACATATTCCTCAAAGCCCAGGCCAACAATGGAGAAGTGACCAATGTGATATGGACAAAATGCTGTATAATGTAAGCAGAAAGGAGAAAAAAAGGCCATGAAAACTGCTAAATGGAGCCTTATTTGCAGGATGAATATTGTAACATGGTATTATTATACTTCTCATAAATTTTATGAAAAAAGTACAAAAATTATTTTCTGTGCAAATATTTGCAAGTATTAGATTTTTGTAATTTTACAAACACTGAAAATCAGATCAGAATTTGTACTTAAGGACTAAAACAACATAAAACTACACACAATAGGAGGACAGTCTTTTCCTTCTTACTTCATTTTGCAGTGGGTAAATGAATTCAATTTCTCAGTGTTATGTACTAGGCTGGTATCTGTCTCAGACTGCTGTAGGAACTTCTGCTGTATATTCATTCTTTCCCATCCACTAAAAGGCTTCAGTAGCCATTTTACAGCCTAGTGAGATGGGACTTGCTTTAGCAAGGCTTCAGTTCAAGTGCTTTAATTCTTAAGAATGCTTAAAATATTGTGAAAAATCCAAGCCCTGCAGAAATTTGCAAAGGGAGGAGAAGGGGTAGAAAGATGACACCCAGCGAAGGGATGAGGAGCAAATGAAGTCTTTTACTCTGAATTAATGTACTGAAAACTGTTCATCATTCCTGAGAACTCACTCCTGACAATTCTGAGGTTTCAGGGGAAATGCATCAGAAAACACAGCACTCCCCCATTGTTAGAGACCTGCATATTTGAAACAAAATCAATTTTTTTTTTCGTTATTTTATCTCACTCTGTTGTCTTCTAACCAAGTTACAAAGGACTACAGAATTCAACATCAATTTTTTGTAGAAGCTTGTCGCAGCATATAAAGTGAAGAAATGGCAAGTGCAGAAATGGCAAGCTTTTATTTTCACCTATATTGTCTTCACTGCATCGTGGTAGTCTGCTCTGGGAACAACTACAGACTAAACATGCCCTCAAATGAAAAGTGTGATGATTTTCTTTCTCCTCTTTTCTGTATGATCAACATATAAAACAAATCCCAACTTCAAAACCCAAGAAGCAAGCAAACAAACCAACAAAAAAACTAGAGGAAAAGATTTAGCAGGATTTTAGCATTGATTATCCTAATCAATGAAAAAAAAAAAGGAAAAAGTTTTAATTTATGTCTCTTTCAGGAAAATCAGCAGCTACTGGGAAGAGCAAACATGTAAAAGATTAAGGGAGGAATTGAGTTCTCCCTGCCCAGCAAGAACAAGAAAAAGGAAAGTGAGATGAAAAGGATCACACTCACAACTCCTACAGATATCAGACTAATGACTTAAAAGTTACATTTTTGACATTTTATGAGAATATATTGCACAGTTTATCATGTTTTTTAAATAACTTATTTAAAAGAGATTTTTCTAATATAGTTCTTAAAAAAAAAGGCACAAAGGAATACTAACTCCTCTGTGAGTACTAGAATGAGCTATAGAAAATATTAATTAAGTTGAAATGAATTAATTTGTCCAAGGAGAATTTCTGGACCACTAATTAAGGTTGCAAATGCTTTCCTTCTGTTTTATAAAGTACCTCCTGTGACATCTGAACTCACAAGTACTATAATTACAAATTACTAGAGATCTGGCAGTTGTAAATTAAGTAGTATTACTTAATGGGAAAGACACTAAAAATAGGCTTAAGAGGCACATATTAAATTCCCAGACCTCCTGCTTGCTTAGGAAAATAATTCTCTTCTCTATTTGTGAGTTTCCCACTTGGCAAAACAGCTACTGAAAATGTTTCTTTATGACAACCTCATTAATTATTATTACTTATTATTAAATTTTAATCTATGTTTTAGAAATTTCATGGTTAAAAGAGATTAACTAAAAAAGCCTATATATTATAGCAGCTAAAAAAACCCAATTAACTTCTGATAACTACAGGTTAAAATAGAATAATTATCAGAAAGAAATTATTCAAATATTTTCCAACTCTTATTTTAGAACAGTTATAGCTTTTTGTGAATTAAACATATAATGTAGTCATGTTTATTTTCTTTTGATTTGCTGTTGTTTCAGTATCTAGATGCTCAAATCACTGCTTCAGTGTTGTGAGCTTTACTTTGCCTATAAAGACTTATTCTACAGTAGAATTCCAGTTTTTCAACCCCAAACCCTTCTGCCAAGAAACACCACTGAAAAAAACACCAAAGCTACAAAAAAAAAAATATTCTCTAAACTGATCATTCAGAGCAAGTGAAATTTTGTGGTATTTTTGTCTGGTATGTCTTGAAATGTATAATATGCTTCATCTTGTCACTAAAATGCTACATTCTTGCATACCTCCCTCCCTTCCAGATTGAGCTCCAAGAATGGATTCTTAATGGAAAAAATTATATAACTATTTAGTAAAAACTATAAGGAGAAAAAAAAATATCTTAAGCATTCCTCAAAGTACTGCATTTCCTAGCAAATTAAATTCCATGAGATTCCTCCTTTAATTTAACAATACTAGAAATAAAAATTTTCTGTGCTTTGGTTGACATGGTTAAGGTTCTGCTAGGTTCCCTATTTTAAATCTATTCACTTAAAGAAATTAAAATGACAGAATTAGAAAATAAGAAATATTTGTTATTCATATTGTCAGTTCATTTTTGGTTCTATTTTTAGATGTCACATCTTCATTTTTCTCGAAGAGCCTTAAAATAGACCTGCAGTTATCAATTCAAAAAGAAGGATAATTTTAAAACCTAAGAGCAAACAATACTTACCAAAGACAAGTATGAACAGCGTATTTAAAGATACCACCCAAAAGACATGCTCCTGTAAGGAGTATGGGGGAAAGAGGAAGGAAGATGACAAGAAAACAGTACATAAATATCAGTCTTTTGAAGAACTGGCTTGACTTTTTATCTCAACTTCTTATTTCAACAGTCTACTGTAATCACCAGAACTTGCACATCTCCTGTTAGAGCCAGGAAGTTTGTGCTCTAGCAGAGACCGAAACATGCAGTTCGGTTTGTGAAAGCACCTGCTTATGTTCATGAATATTTATCCAGATAAGTGCACTTACTCTTGCTTACATTTTGTAAAAGTAGGCTTTTATTTTAAAATCCATACAAATAATTCCATCTTTAAAAAGAATTACATGAAATGTGTGTGGGTATTTTTTTTATAAATGAGAAAATGTTCATCTGAACTTTTAACAATTAGTCTTTGCCACGACAAATGAGTTAACAAAACTGACATCTCTGACTCTAGAAATGACAGCACACCGCTATTTTTAGAATTATTTTTAGCTAAGATGTGACCTCAGCCACAAGTACACTGAATTTGTACTTCTTTCGATATTAATATTTAACGTAAATGATGAATAACATAATTGTAAACCTAAGACATCTCATTTTTATCACATTATGAGACATTGATGATCTTGGAGGTTTTTTTCAAACTTAATGATTCTAAGATAGAGTATTTTGAAGATATAAAAAAACAAAGTCAACTGAAGAGCTGAGATTTTAAAATCTAGTCTACAATAGATGCAGTTGTGTTATGGTGGTATTAAGACAAAAAAATACATCTGAATGAGAACTGTATTTTAATTATAACAAAGATCAAAACAGTAGGTTAGAACAGATACGTGTTTTGAGTGTGTGCTTTTGAAAAGGTCTAGTTTTTATTTACAGTAGAGTAAGTGATTCAAAGTTATCTACATCTTTTAAGAAATTCCACTCTTATGCCACACACACACCTGTCACTATATTTTGTGAAACTCCTAAAAAACTCAGTTTGCTTGAACATGACATCATATGAAACTCTCTTTAAAGAAGTATATATGTATATATGAAAATAAGGACTCCAAATACAATTATTCACATTAAAAAATACAGGTACTCAAGATAATCCTTCTGTAGAAATTATAGAAAAGCAGGACTGCACTTACCAAGAAAACAAGAGATCCATCAAGTCCAAGCATCTGTGAAGATAAGAAAGTTATTTTTACTTGTCAGAAAAACTAAGCAACCTGCATCTAAATAAGCCTCTTTCACATTGACCTTCATTAAAGTCTATAATAAAGTAAAAATCTTTTTTTATGGCTAACCCAACAGTACCAGGACATAAATGCTTACAGATAAAAGAGAGAAACAAAGTTCTCATTCAACACAGTAAATGCAGGTGTTCAAAGGCAGTGATATACATGTGGAATATCTGAATACACATGTATCTGTATGCGTTAAACTAAACATATAATCAATTTATAAGCTGTTTCTCTCCAAACTTTCAACTTTTCAATCTTTTGACAAAGATTTTATATTTACAAAATATCGTAATGATTGAATGGCTATTCAGGTACATGTTTAATCAACTCAACATTTAAATACAAGAGCAAATTTTTGTTTCATCCTACTTGCAAAATATCAGTTTATGCTGCACTGAGAAAAGTTAGTATTTTACCCCTGATGTATAAAAGCAACTGCTAACCAGATTATTTGCTACACTGTATGTTATTAACTTTTGAACAGGATTGTTTTACAGCTAGGGAAGATGGGAAACAAATTCTTCATCACCCAGCATAACTGTTAGGGGAAGCATCCACAGAGCAGCCAAAAATACAGCATCTATTTACTTTCTCCCCATTTTGAGTGTATCTTACTATTTCGATCCAGACACTCCTACTCCACAATTACCGCTGTAAAGTTCCATGTTCAAGGCTCTTTTGTACGAGGAATTTGCACTAAGTTCCAAGATATAAGAGTTGCACATATTTTACAAATCAAACCAAGATGCAAAAATGCTTGAAAATTCAGAAAACTTGCATGGTATTTTTACAAGATGACACTAACAGAAGAGCCTACCACAATTTTGATACTAAATGTCAACTACACTTCTATTGCCTCTGTCAGCACATAGCAATGGAAGTGGTTATGAGAGTATGCTGAAACTGACTTCTATACTCATGGAGAGACAATAAAATATCATCAGCTAGAAATATATCAGCACCTTCTAGCAAATAAATTGGGTTCAGAAATACAACACTTTCATCCTGAAATAAACAACTGAATGGTCTAGGAACCTGAATTTATGTAGGTCCTATTTCATGAAGTATCTTTCAAAACACACTAAGAAGCTTTCAGTAGATAGAAAACAAGTATCAAGATGTGCCACTCATTATGAAAACTGTATTCTGCTACCCTGCCATCGAGGCAACAGCTATATCACAGCCTAGAAGTGTTGCTGGTAAATCACATGAAGCTGCTGCATGTACCTTCAGGCAGATTTTGCTGCATGTGGTGAGCTTTGAACTCAGATGTTGGCTACTTCTAGATCAGCTACCAAAATCTAATTCCTGAGCTTCTACACTACTCCATGATTACAGTGCACATGCATGTAATGCCTTACTTATGGAATTTGTGATCCATAAACAATACAGAAACCACGCTACATTAAAATGTTTCATCGATTTTAGAGAAATAAATTTGCTTTTTGCAAAGAAACCTAAACTTCCATTTCTCTTTTCTTTAGCCTGACACTTTCACGAATACAAAAATTAAGCATTAAACCACATTTAATGCAACATCTGTGCACTCCTAATCAGGCCCAGTGTCCTCAAAGCAAGTCAGTTCTACACCTCACCAAGTGGAACACTTCAGAAAGACTACTAAAACATGTTTTAAGCTGCTACTATACTTAACATCAAAGAAATGCTCTCTTTGATGGTTAAGAAGCAACACAGTAACATTTTGTTTATAATGTAACAACCTTTCCAGGTCACTAAAGGCTCTTACAAAAGAATGATTTCCAAACCTATCCCATATGCATTTGAATACAGCAATACTACAAATCATTTCAAGTATGAGCCTGGATTATTAAACTCAAGAAAATGATTCTTACTCACTCGCTCCCAAGTAAGCTCTTCTGCTGCTCGATCCCATTCCAAAGCATTCCAGTTCATGTCATCTGAGGACACAATGGCCATTTTTACAGCTGTTAGATCACTCAAAACAAGATGTAACCACTCCATGTTATGTAACAAAAAGACTGAGTGCATAATATTCATCTTGTAACTATCAAAGGTTTTTCAGCAAGCAGATGCCTCAGCACTCAAATGCATGAAATTTGCAAAGGCAAGATGAATAAGCTGAAGTGAGAATTTACACAGTTTCCTTCAATTATGACAGTTCTATATTCAATTAATATACTTCTGTAAGAACTAGAACATTAATGTTTTGAGTCACCTGTTACCTTGTGCTCCATTGTTTGCATCTGCTGCATCTTCTACTACAGCATCCTCTTCATCTTCATTATCTTCCTCCTCTTCATCTACTTGTTCCTCTTGAATTTCAGGGTTCTCACCCACAACTACATTCTCGGCAGCTGGGTTAGCAGGTTGATCAAGCACAGCATTTTCAACACCTCCATTTACAGCAGCCTGAGCCTGCAGAAACAAGATTTAGTATTTGGTTAAACTGATCAAGCTCTCTTTTATCTTTTATCCTGTATATATACAAAACTGAACAGTATTTTTAAAAAGTCAATAATGTATTTTCTAGATAAGAATTACACTTAGGACCACTAAACCTTTAAAAACAGGAAAAGAAACATTCAGAAAACTTTACAAAGTAGCTGAGGTAGGAAAGGGCTTCTAGACATCATCTAGCCAACTCAATGACCCAAAGCAGGGTCAGCTACAGCAGGGTCAGTGCTGTTTCCACCTGGCTTTTGAGCCACCTTTTCCTGAGGTGGAAACTTTACAGCCTCTCAGCAATTTGTTCCAGTAGGTGATAACAGTAGCAGTAAAA
>VYXF01008153.1:417164-432793 GCA_013397295.1 Polioptila caerulea | reverse complement strand
AACCCCTACCCTTTTAAAAAAAATTTAAATGGAATTTCCTATATTTTAATTTAAGACTACTGCCTGTGGTCCTGTCACTCAATACCAACAAGACAGTTCTGGCTCTTTCTTCTTTACAACCCTCCATCAGGCATTTATACAGACTGATAAGGTCCACCCTGAGCAGTCTCATCTTCAAACTAAACAATTCCAGTTCTCTTAGCCTCTCATCATGTCAGATGTTCCAGTCCTTTAATCATTTCTGTCAGCTCTTCACTCACTCACTACAGTCTGTCCATGCCTCTTTTGTAGTGGGGGACCCTAAAACTGGATAGAGCACTCCAGATGTGGTCTCACCAGTGCTTGATAGAGGGGAGCTCTCTCATGGAAACTATCATTATATGAGAAAGATGATGATTCAAGGCCAACCCAAGTCAGTCACCAAGATAAGAATCTCTGTCTTTTAAAAACTGACATTTACTAAAAAGAAAACAACATTTTGAATTATTTCTTCCCTATGCATGGATTGCTGTATTATCACTTCTCCCACCCAAGAGGCTCCTGAAAGCACTGAAGGAGTGCACATGTGTGTGTTGGGAGTGAGAAACAAAATTTCCAATTACTTTGAGAACAGTGAATTTTTATGTCATGAACTACCAGCAGACTTATGAAAAAGACAAAATAAAAGCAAGCTGCATCTTCATTGACAATGCCTGAAAACTCAGCTTTAGGAGCATAAAATTATCTTAAAAAATGGTAAAGATAGAGAGATAAGAATCCATGCAATGCTACACAATAAAACAACTTCAAAAACGTAACAGTGGTGTCACTGAATTTATATAGAGCAAGAGTCCAACTTCTGCTAGTGAATAAAGATACCCTAAAGTAAAATAACATTACTGTTGTGTTCTGACAAGGTATTTACTCCCAGAACCACATTTTCTAAAGTAATTGTGACCAGTAAGTTTTACCTCATTTTGTTGACCAACACCATTGAGTGGCTGCTGTTGATTTTGTTCCAGCCACTGTGGTGCTCCTCCATGGACGATCTGTTCACGTAACCATACAAGGCTGATAAATGCACACAGAGTGCATGTCACCACAAAACAGCCCTGCAAACAGTCAGCCAGTAAGTTCTCCCTGATAAAAAAGGAAAAGTATTAATGAAAACAATATTTTGCTAGTAAGATTACAGAGTAGTTCAGAAAAAGCAATCTTCCAGAACAGCAAAGGAAACACATCAGTCACTAACTAAATGGTTTGATATAGTAACAGGTTTACTTAAATGGCTAAATGCATAAAATCCAGTCCACCTAAGCATTTTAGCTGCTGAGCTACCTGAACCAGAAGAATGGAACTGTAGGATTTCCTTCCACTGCTCTACATTTCAGGTAGCATTTTACCTCAGATATTACCTCTGTACCTTAAAAATCTTAATCAGTCAGGTCATGCTCACCTGTATAGCAGCAGCAAAGCAAAATTCAGCCAACACTAGGGTTTCATGCAAGGCAAGAGGTACGTAAACCATCTTAATCAATTCTCATCCCTAATTTCAAGTACCTCCTTGGAAAACTACAGCATGTTCTTAAATATAAGTAAGAAACATGGCACCACAGCACTCTGCCATCTCCAAAGAAGCATCAGTCTGGTCCCCCTTGAAGCTGCACACTTGTGCCTGCACAGCACAGTGAATACCACTGGGATATGAAGTCCAGAATGAAAGATGACACAAGAGGCTACTGTAATTGACTCTGCTGAAGAAATAAATGTCAAAATGCAGTTTCACACACCATTAAAATCTGACAAATACTTGAGTTCCTTATTTTCTCCCTAGACTGTAACAGACACGAGGTGCTCTGGGTTCAGTTGTTTCAGATTTTTCTCCAAAAAATAAAAACAGAATCTGCACTACAGAGATAACGGGAAATATACTGTTATTAGACTGAAACCAGCATCTCCCTCCAATAACGAAAATCAGTTAAACACAATTTGACCTGATTTCTCAAATCAAATAGCCCAATTGAGATGACCTAGCTGAACCACACAGAATATTCATTCCAAATTTGCTTGATGTGCAGCTGATTCTACTTAAACTCAGTTTCAGTTCCTCATGTTCAAGATAATGAGAAAGTAAGAGGCAGCTTGGAATTCAGTTGTTTGGTATTTACTGATTCCTTAGGCAAAATTGATTTAAAAAGGGCAAAGAAAGACAATGTGCAATAGCACAGTGATTGAAGCATTACAAATCCAAGTATCAGCTAGAAGGAAATCTGATAAAAAAATAATCCCTCTCACGTAAGAGACTCAGAATGGATAAAAATAAATTCAAAATATAATAATACAACAAAGAAAACAGAAAGTGACATTATTACTGATACATTTCTAAATATTCTACTACATATCTGATTTCTCTATACTCTACTATGTAGCTTATTTAAATAATAGGAAATTAATTTTCAAAATTATTAAGTGTAATTTTGCAGCATAAGTTTTCTTGACATCAAATACAAATTTTCATTAACCAGGGCCTGCTTTGTAAAGTCAATTTTCCAGCTCCAAAGATCCTGAATAATGGAACTCCAAAGTATTGTAATGGTATTGTCCATACATCTGGTTGGGCAAAGGGTAATGAACAGTTGTTTATTAAGTTGATGGAAGATAAAAAGGGACACTAAGTTCCAAAGTTACTGTTTTCAGGGTAATCTGACTAAAACAGGTTTTTATATCAAACTGCTGAAGTACTTACGTGGACAGAATATCTAATGGCAGTGTCAGTAGTGAGCTCACAGAGCCAGTAAACAAGCACTTGTAGATACGACCTGCATGAACAAACAGAAGCTTGATATAAATTCAATTTTGGCTATAGCTTCTCGTGGAAAGGACCTCAGGTACCCTCTTTTCACTTGGTGTCCAACTAAATTTATGACATGGAAGAAAATCTCAACTTTCAGTGCATGAACAGAACTCAAGACCATATACAACCAGATGGAACAAAGCTGTATTTTAGCTGCTCATCTTTAAAAGTACACATTCAAGGTGTAAGGACTGCCATACTAGCTTAGACCCAAGATTCATCTAGACCTGTGTCCAGCAGTGGTCACACTAACAGATGCCCAAGGAAGAATATGGAAGCAGGTTAAAGATACTTGCAGTGATACTTCCTCAGTACATTCTCATATGCTTCACATCCTATACCAAAATATCTCACAGCTAAATAATCCTTGATGGAATTTTTTCCCCCTTTAATTTGCTCATTCATATTTTGAATGTGTATGAACTTCTGGTGTTATGATATCATGTCACAAAGAACATCACCATTTTATCATATGTTTTCAGTAACTGTTTTAAGGAATAATAGTTGATGCTAGTACATGTTAGCTTTTTACCATGATTTGTGTTTTAAAAGTAGGCCATCAGTGTATATGGTCTACTTCAGAAAATTAGGTGATGCCAATATTGTGCTACTCTCGCACTAAGCCTGTGCCAGCTACATAATAAAATAAAACAGAACATACTGAGAAACTATCAGGGAAGATGCACTTACTCCCTTGCTCTTTTGTTCAAGGGGCATATTATGGTTTGTAAAGATGCACTTCCAATTATTTCCTTGACTGAACACTATATCCCTTTGGCCTTTCTCCATTTTCTGTGTACCCTTAGTTTGTTGAAACATCCATAGTTCTTTTTCCTTCTCTATTTGGAAAGTAAATTTCAAACTGGATACTAGAGTAATTTAAATGTGCATTCTCTTTTCTACTGAATTCCTTTACTACTTACATGACTTTGAGATTAGGAGTTTTATAAATCAATTTGTCCATGATTGTAAAGGAATTTTACTTTTCACATAAACCCCCCCTCACTTTCATTTATAGACAGTTAATAAAAGTAGGACAACTCTTCCATCCTAATATTAATAAATGGCATAAACAAAACATTCCATGTAGATTTTAAAGAAGATAATTGAGAAGAGGCATTATATTGCAGTGAGACATTTAAAAGCTCTTTCATGCATTCTCTCCTATTTCTTAACACCTTTCTGCATTGCACTACTGGCTTAAGAGTCAAACAGGTAGAATTCCTGAGTGAAAATAAATTATTTTTTTTTTATAATAAACAATAATGGTCTCACAAAACTTTGTTGCAGGAAGCAGAATGTTTCCCTGAGTATAAGAGTACCACATACAGAAAATTAATACTTACATGCAGTAAGAGGTACTACTCCCAACCATGCAAAGGCCACAAGTGTATAATGAAACCAGTATCGTATTGCTGTGCCAATACTTGTAACCAGTCCAGCAAAGATGTCTTGGATTGGAAGCCGTGAAGGCATATCTGGGGAATAAACTGCGCAGAAAAGGCACTTATGAAACAGTTTGTCCTTTAGAGAAGAATTTATGTAAAAGTCCTGCCAACTGCAAACTGTTTGTATCTGACAAAAGCTTACTAGAAGAATGATCATATTTTATATCCTCAAGAGATGACTCCAAACAAACGACAAAAAAAAATTCACATAACAGATTTGTTTCATTGTGTATTGAGTGGAATGGGAAAATTAATAAGCTCTATGCCAGTTTTTGACCTAAGAGAAGTTTTTTTAATCACTTTATTTGTTAAATGTAAATTTCAATTACCTAAAAATAAGCTCAAGAAAAAGCAGATTCTAAAATCAGCATCACTCTCACCCAACACTACCTCAAAGATTCCTCTGTCTGTTTATTTATAAACTCAGTTCATGGGAAGGGCACAAGGAACAAGAGCAATTAGCAATTTTGCACACTACCCATCTTTTTGTGCTAGATAATTTAGATTCTACTTGCCATCCAACAGCACAGACCAAAAAAACTCCCCAGCAAAATAAAAGCAGAACACAGAGAGGAAAATTGAAGAGAACTAATTAAGTATCCACAGACATTGAAATTTACACACAGTGATTGACTTTCAACAGATATCTGTTTCTTATCATGCAGGATTTCTTCTAAGGACACTCCTATTACACAGCACAATGGCAATCTCTCATCCTGCACAGATATTCTCATAATACTAAATTTTCTTGACTTTTAAAATTCAACAACTATATGTTGCATAGGCCCACCCCTACTCAAAAGCCAAGAAAAAATAGTGGTGAAGTCTTCTTTTGCAAACAACTAGAAAACACCTAACAATTTCATTACACGCACTTAGTTTCTACACACTTACATGGATACCAAGAAGTGGTAATGCCCACTATCAGTAACAGATTTGAATAAAGATAAGCTATATTTGGGAGTTGCATAAAGACATTGCTGCCTGGATGTGTGTTATGTTGGAAACATCTGTGCTTGAAGACTTTAACATTATGGACTATCTTTTAAAACCTCACTTTTAACTACATAAGGAAATCCAATTTTCATAAGAACAAATAGAAAGAAGTTTTCATTTCCTCTCACGAGCAATCCTTTAAGAGTCTAACAAATACTGTTTTATGCTAGCTACCTGCAGCCCCTTCACCTACATTCCCAATCATCCTTTTACTAATCTCAGAGAAGAAGCCTCTACAGGAGAAAGAAATTCTTTTCTCTCCAGGGCTATTTCACTCAGTTTCTGTACTGCAAACAGAACTCAAGAACACAGACTAACAGTATCAACATTCAGAAGCAGTCAAAGAATAGGGAGAGACTGGTGCATTTCAGCAATATGTGGATTATAACAAAGTAACAACAAAGCAGTACCCCTGAGACAAGTAGTAACTGGTTTGAAATTTCGAAACTTGTTATTCACCAGGTATCTGGCAAGGAACTGGAATTCATGGAAGAAAGGGCTAAAGGTATAACACTAGGGAACTCTAGCTGTGAAAACACAGAGCAGTAAATTGAAAGCAGGTCACAAACATATTTTGACATAGTCTTACAATTTTCTTGTTACAGAAAGATATTTAGTACAGAATTTGGAACCATAGAAAATGCCAACCAAGCCTAACTATTGATCTTAGCTCACACTGAACAAACATTCTGGAAAATTTCTGCCATAGGAGACAAAAAACCTTTGTCAAGGGTGCAAAAGAATATCTTTTTAGAGTATATCTGTTAAATATTTATGGTATCACTCAGACAATTCAGCAGACACTTTGAGAAATTTATTGTTTTCAAAAAATATATTTTGATCAACACTTTGCAACAAGGACTAAACAGAGAACATGAACTCTGTATTAATGATTTATTTGTTACGGACAAGTTGTTAAGTTGAATACATTTGAAATTTAAAAAGAAAAAAATTAAAAATGCATCTTCCAGGAATTTCTGGACACACACAAGGATCTGTAAGAAAGAATATCCATCCTAATTCAAAGTAGAAAGTGCTTTAAAAAGTTAGCATTTTCGTGTGCTCACTTTCCCAAAGGCTTTACGGTTACAACAGAGCTTTTTCAAATAAAAGCACAATTTAGCTACCACTCAGAGAAGACAAGCTATATCCCCCAAATCTAAACACTTTGGTGATTTTTGATGATTTCAGAAGTTGAGAGTGGGAAGAAGGCTGTTTTTCTTGTGCATTGTTGTTCTGTGCACACCTCAAAATACGTACAGCTTTTCTCGATCAGAAGCTTTATACCATGATGATAAGGTAAAATCCTTCTATGTCCTGCAACATTCAGGTGCATGAAATGCAGGAATTCCTAGCATGACAGGAATACCTGGTGTCTAAGCACCCTGCATCACTAAAGCTTGCTGCCAGTGATTTTCAGTTTGTCTCCCCACCTTGTCTGTCATCCAGTGCCATTTTCTGTCCACGCTGCACCTCCCTTTATCCACTCCCCACTATCACTTTGAGGCCTGAGACCTTGACCCCTGCCACCACAGCACCCAACCTCCTCATTCGCTTCTGCACACGCATCCTCCTCACCACACCTCCATCCCTTACTTTCCATCCCAGTAATCTTTCCTAACTCAGTTTGAGAAAGCTAATTCCTGCATTATTTACCACAGTTACTCCAAATAAAAATCCTTCTACTAGAGACCTATTGAAACAATACCTTGTCTTTTTTTTCTACTACAGCAAGAAATTCAAACAGACTTTGACAGAGTTTTTCATAGGTTTAGCACTTTGTAGTACTTTCTTCCAGAAGTTTATTTTTTCAAATTAGACTTTCTAGAAATGCTGAAGCTATGGACTACCGTGTTAGAAGTTTATCAAAACAGATAAAGAAATCAGTTTAATGTATCCTTCAATAATGCAACATCCAAATTACATAAAGATAAGGAACACCCTACCCATATATGGCTTCCTTTCGTCTTACAGGCTTTGTTTTAAGTAAGCTTGTGACGTTGTATGAACCACATACCAGAAATGAAGCTGCACAGGAAGTGCAGAAATGAACCCATCCCAATCCTCAGACAAGGATTAGCCTAGTCTGCTTCCATATTTATGTTTTTGACAGTATTTATGGTAACATTACCTCCTACAGAATGGAGAAGTTTTGCCAATTGTATTTTCTTGGGAAATACAGTCTCACCTTTCCTGTGTCAGTGCTTATGAATGGTAAGTGTAGCATTAATAGAAGCACACCCTTGCACATGACAAAATAAAGGGCATGTGTGGGGAGGAAAAGAATACGGAGTAGTTACTCTAAAAACTTGTGAAGAAAACTTTCAAGCTAAAAATGAACAAGTACCTTGACAATAACAAAATTTCAAAAGCTATTTTTTTAATAGTTGTATTAATTCTTAACTTGAAGAACTGCAGAACAGAAGTTAATTTTAAAACATAAAAATATTAGCTTTAAAGAAAGCATTTGAAATCGAGTCATTTACCTACATGACTAAACACATTCAGAGAATTATGTTATTATTCAAAAGAAAAAATTGTTCCTTTGTACTCCTGCCAAAATGCAAGTTGAATCTTCTCTTTCCTTCCTTCTTTCCAAGTAATAACTAAACCAGCAGTTCAGGTGGTTCCAGAATGTTACAGAACTTAGAGAATAAATGCACTAGAAATAGTTTATGAATCCTCCATACACAAGAAGTTACACTAGCAAGGGAGCATTTTTGACAGAATGACAGCAACAGCCTTAGCAAGCAAACCAAGCCAAACAAGAGAGGAGTTGCTGGTATTACAGCACTAATACTCTATTACACTATTAGTGCTTGTCTGTCGGAGCACAGATATTAATTACATGCATGTGTTTATGTGACCCCATCCCGTGGTGAATCAACTTATCTGAAAGGGTGTTACACCTGGCATGGTTACAGGCTAGATCCAACTTTGCTGGGCATGACTGGCATATGCCTAAGTCCCTTTCTTTTCCTGCCTTATCATTCTCTCTCCAGCACCTGTGACTCCTTCCCTGCTCCCACAAGCAGATCCAGTTTCCAGACTGGACAGTCACATTATCTTCCAAAGAAAGACGGATAAGAGAAATTAAGGAAACCGTAATTGCATGAGTACAGGGTATGAGGGAAACAAGGAAACAAGACCCAACGGGCAGGGAGGGCAGGAGGAATCTCTGCAGAGTACCTGACATGCTACCACTGTGTGAAGCCTGGTAGGAAAAAGCACTCTGCAATGAATAAAGCCAAGAAGAAAACCTTATTGCTGAGCCTGCTCAGTCAGGGGAGTGACAAGTGTGTGGCAGAGGATAAGCAGACCTTAGCTAGAGGCTGAATGCGGAGGATACACTCATGAGGAAGAAAGTGGCTCCTTATTACCTATTTCAAAGCTCCTATGAAAAATGGTAACTTTTGCAGCCACATTAACTCAACTAAGTTTTCTCCCCTGTCCATAACCTGCAAATTCATTACAAGCAGTGCTGGCAACAGCAGTGTCAGTAAAGAACTAACTTCTGCAGGAACACCTCTATTGATAAGGGCAGTAACTAAGCTTCCTCTTATCAACAGTAACATGCATATAAAAGTGTATTTAGTTTAGAATGGCTCATCCTCTTTTCCTCTATCCAAGGAAAACACTATAAACTTTTTTTATTTGCTTTTTTCTTTTCATACAAAAATAGAAAGACTTCTTTCTTAGCAACTAATAAATCACTGCAATGCCATTTCCTGGTCTTGCACACTAAATTCTGCAGAGGAAGTAGTTGCAGTATGTAATATTGAACGTGGCTAAATAGCTTGTAGGGAGATTCAGAACTGGGTATCACTCTTAGTTTGCAGAAGCTCCATGCAGAAGCAACATAATGACTTTATAAAAATGTTTAACAAATAAAACTTGCAAACAGATGATCTCCAACATTCCTCATACAGGTCACTATAGTATTTAAGAGTAATAACTGGAAAGCACTGCTGTGTTCAACATAAAATACGCTATTACCCTCCCAAGACAGAGTTGATACCATACATTTAATTGTGGGTCTGATGTGTTTAATTAATTGTTGGCAGAAACACATCATACCAAGGTTCAACATATAGAAGGAAGCTGGATTAAGGGATTTTTGGAACAGAAAATATATGAACTAAACCACCTTAGCCTCAGTTTCCTCTACCAAAGTACAAAACTAGGAGGCAAAGTACAAAGCTAAGAGGGGAAAAAAACCCCAACAAACAAAAAAAGGAAAGAGGGGAGCAGGAATAAATCAGTAAAGAGAAAAATGTAGCATAAAACCCACTTTAGCCGTTCAACAGGCAATAAACTGACAACACTAAATAATACTAGCCTGCCACCTCACCTATTCCTACTACAATCAGATAAAATGTAATTAAGAGTCCTCTGGGAACTATATGAAGATTCTTTATCATAAGTTGCCTAACCTATTTAGTTTTATCGAACACAAAAGGCAATTTAATACTGGGTAGTTAGCATATCTTGACTGAAATGTAAATGGAATCATCATAATTTCTATTATCGGTCAAGATCACTTGAACTGAAACTGATAAAAGCCAAGTGTTATTGTCACATTGATCATTTAAAGGTAAGTGAAAACTGCCTTTCAAATTCAAATTTTGCCTTGGTTTCACTTTCACCATTCAGACTTCCAAAAACTCAAATTCAGCAATGAAGAGGAAAACCTGCCACACACTGTAATGTTGGCAACCAAAGAATGGGACTGAGGCTGTCAGAAAAGGTACAGAATAATAATTCTTTTATGTCTCACTTAAAATTATGAAAGAACCAAATTAACAACTATTTAAGCAATTCACAGTCTGCAATAACATTCAAAAAAATTGCAATTAAAACAAGAATACAGGAGTTACACCACAAGTTTGGATCTACCACGCTGAATAAAAAAGTAATCACTTCACAGATACTATGTGAAAAAAATTCTGAAAAAAACAGGAGCAAGTAAAACATACTTACTTGGTGTGAAAGCAAATCTGTGCTTACATAATTCACAGTATTCTTTTCTGCTGTGTTTAAGCCACTGAACTAAGCTGGAATAAAAAGTGATCGCATTAACACATGCTATACATCTCTCAGTCCCATCCCTCCATTAAGGAAAACACACCAATTCTCTGCTTTTCACACTTAAACCAGGATTTAAATTAGCTTGCTTATTAAGTCCATTTAGGCCATTAAGTAAGTTTCAAACAGTAGCTGAGGTAAGCTGACATTTGTCACAGTGTTGATAAAGAATATTTTTTGGGTATGTTATTGATTAAAGCAGATATCCTGGCATGGCCACCCAGCAGTGACACCAGTTCTTATAAATACTTTGAGATATGACACAGAGATGCACACAGCAAAGATTTAGAACTGCTGTACTTGTGAAAGAAGGACTATTAAAATACCATCAAAAATGACCATATAGACCAGAACTACAGTTTTTACTTTGGCACTTCCTGATCATACACACCTCAAAATGACTAAAAAGCCCTAGGGTATTTTTATTTTTTTCTGTGACATTAGACATTCTTTCTATTCACAACTGTAAGTGGGCAGAAAGAAACCCAACATACTGATTTTTCTGCTTAGTTTTCATACCATCAGAACTGCAGTCCCAAACACAAATCATTATCAGGAATTTCTTTCCATATATACTTATTTAATTTTTCCTGAATTGTAAAGAATTGTCATGTAAAAAACATAAAAACCTCCAACACATTTCCACTGAAAATTGGACTTTTTTCACTAGTTAAACTAAAGACTTCAAGTATTTTTAGAAATATGTTAATATATTTTCAGTGAGAAAAAAAAAAAAATTAAGAAACCCACAGACACAGAACTCACCACTCCTGATGAATAAATTTAATACTGCCAGTACACACACATGGATGATAGAGGGGTTTTTCAGGAGTTCCTTCTGACCGACAGACTCTGCATATATCTGCTGACAAGGACAAAAAGCTTATTACACTAGTGCTAAAAGAACTCGAATTTACAAGACAAATTACACCATTACATTCTAGAAACTTTACCATGTAGCAAAATGAAGCCAGAATAAATTGAAAGAGTGTGAAAGATAGATTTCATGTGATGCAAGACAGAGACTGGGAGATCACCAGAAAGAGCAACAAGAACATTATCTGCCTGATCACATTACATAAACTCAAAAATGTCTTATAAAAGTTTAGGATTTCTAGGAAATAGACACAGTAAAGCTACAGAAGGATGTGTTTTCTACCTGAAGAGTTATCACTAAAAGAACACACAAACTGTTACGGATAATTTTCTTGAAAATGGATACTTCAAAATAGAAAAATTCCATCTGAGTTTGGAAAAAATTAAACAGAGGCTGAACAGAAGAGATTTAATAATGTCCAACAATGACTTAGGTGATTTGCTACTCTTGAACCCAACACAGATGTTTTCTTGGTGCTCTTGATGAAAGGGAAAAAATCCAAAATAACAATCAGAAGATATAGGTATTTTGCAATTTGCTACCCACTTTGGATGTAGCCTAATGTCTAGTAAGAAAAGACACTTTCTATTTCTTATTTCATAATTTCAGTAATATTTCCATAGGGGCTGCACCTTCTTTATTTCCTATTTTTGACATCTTATTATTACAACTAAAGGTTGCAAGAGGTTTTGTGGAAAAAGGAGTGAGCATAAACCTTTTCCTCTAAAGAACAGATGTCTATTTTCATACCATTCAGATAGCCAGAGCTCTAAACACACAATTAAATAGAAATAAAAATCAGGTCTTATCTGTTTATTGACAAATACATGATCCCTTGACTCTTCCTTTTACTTCTATTCAGGAAGTGAACATAAAATGTCTGTTTTTATAGAATATGTGAGTTTGAGATTTTATGTTTTGTTAATTATTCCTCTATCAACTACTATCCAGCAAGAGTGGAATACATGCATATCAGAGATCTTTGTCAGAAAAACACCAACTGAAAGCATTCATGTGAGAATATTGCAAATATGCAATTTCAAGCCTGAATATCTTTTTTCTTGACCAAAATCTTCAAAAGTTAGTGCTTTTCTACAAGAACTTCCTAAAGGCACCAAAGACTGATTTCTTTTTTCTATGAAGAAGTCACATTATGACCACATCCATAGTTTACAGAGTATTGGGACAGTTTCTACACATAAAGCATAAGAATTCAGATTTTTCAAGTCAAACAATTTTCTGTCTCTTAAAGTGTTGTTTGAGCGAATTCATTCATGAAGCATGAAACCATGGAATTAACAGAAACAGGCAAGAGCCATGAAGAGCGCTTCCATTGCTGCTATGTTGAGCAGCTATGATTTGCAGTATTGCTGCAAACCCCAGGAGTCCCTGGGTCTCTGCTGACAAGAATGACCAGAACTGCTACTTCACTCAACAAACGATTCTTTTATCCCAGAGAGCACTTCCAGACGGCTGCCCAGGGCAGGTCTCTCGAGCTGACAGGCAGGCCCTACCCACTCGCTGTGGCATGCCCACCTCCTCCCGCATTCTTTCCAACAGAGCTGTTTCACTACAGCAAATTGACAACTTCGCAGGCTGGATCAGCCTCACAAGGGGTCAGACAAGCACGAGACAGCACATGAAACCACTGCTTTGAGGTTACTCTGGCACCAATGAAAGCAAGCTAAAAGCACACTGTTCTCTGACCCACTGCTCTCTGAATCTGTTCATTTAATGGCCTGTTGACTCTCACAGCAAACTGTTCACTTCTTGTCAAAACTTTTGGGAAAAAGCAATTTGCATTACTGTGAGCAAAAGAATTCTTTACTTGAGAATAGACTGCCTGTTAGCTTACTAAAATAAACCTAATTTTATTTTTTCAAAGAAATGATAATTTCTAGATATTTCCACTTGTTTTATAAATTCAAATAAACATTTTATGAGTGCAATTGTTTGGACTGTTAAGCAACTCATAGCTTCAAATCAATAAACTCTGCTGAGGGTCAATGTGTTAAGCTATGCACCTTATGACCTACAGCCATGATCAAAGAGAATTCCACTGTGCAAGAGTCACTATTTTTCTATGTGCATACACACTTTGCATCCTGTTCTTCATGCACATATTTTGGAAAAAATGACCTTGAATAATAAGTTCTTTCCTGTTCCCCCCAAGAATGATTCATTCACTGCCTATTATCACTCCAACTGAATTCAACACTGCAATATCAAGAAGTGAAGATCACGTTATTTGGCAACAAACTTATTTATCTAGAAAGAGCCAAATTTACCTCTCTTCAACAAAACCTGGGATACGGTGCTTTCAGATGCTGCAGAGCAGCAACTTTCACATGCATTCTGAGGTGAAGCAGCTTCCACTTAGGTCTGCCCATGACCTCAGACTGCCTCTCTTATCTAAGCTCTCACCATGAAGTTCAGTTTTCTAGCTCCACAATACAGTTCAGCCAAGCACAAAGCCCATCAGAACCACAACGGCCATAATATTGTTATCAGACAATCACCAGTTCACAAAGTCCACCTGACACTTTGTAGCAGAAGTTCAAGCACACAATAATATCATATTTCCTCTTCCTCAAGGCACCAACACAGTCTTTGCTGCTGCAACTACTGGTGTTCAGAGCTTTCTAACCTTGGGAAGTCTCTTCAGCATTCTGGCAAGCCACGTGAAGTTCTAATAGTAGGATTTGAGGTTTGAAACTGTAGAAGAAGTTGTAACATTCTAGTGGTATTTATGGAAAGTGAGTATATAGACTGGTTACTTTAACACTACAACTGGGAGCTTTTGAGGGCAATATTGATAAGGCCACAATATAATATCTAAGGCTGCATATTCATGTGCCTTTGTGTGTGCTTATATACAAAATCAGAAAAGCCAAAATTTCAAGCGTGGAATTTTACACAAAGGTTTAGTTAAAGAAGACAATGCCTTAAAGGTGTAACTAAAAACCTCCTCTTCTTCGTCTTGCTGGTCTTTCTGTTCACCCACTTAAGTCAGGTATGATCAAAGTCTACCACTGGTAACAGCCTGTAACAAATTATCAACTATGCTGTTTGAATTAAATCCACCGAGATGGATTTACCAGCTACTGGAGTGGAGGAAAATCAAGAGGTCATTTCTGAGTATCCACTTCACAGGTTGCAAAAAAACCAGTTTTTCTGGGACAAGAGAACAAAGTTTCACTTTGTTGTTGATTTCATCGGTGTAAGTGACTTGGTCTACAGAGCTGCAGCAAGCTATTTTAAATGTTAGATTTAAGAAACACTAATATTTTGATAAACCATCAGTGATCATGGGTATTAAAGATGTCTACAGCAATACCCAAAGGACACTACTACAAAGGTGCTATCTTATTTCATCCAGTGGTTCATGTTTTTCCAGCTTTTTTTTTTTTTTTTTAATCCTCTCAAGCAGGAAAATCAAGTGACACCTGAAAAAAAGCTACATTCAAAATGATGCTAAAGTAACAAAAGCCAAGATGCAAAATGCTTTCCTTGGAACTGCCTTGCTACTGCAATATGTATTTGTACTCATTGTTTAAGATGCCAAAACAAAGCTCTAATACTGCAAGAAACACAGGACAACAAACATCCTTTATTTAGTTTGGTTTATGCTACAGTATGAAGTGCTGATCTGCTTGAACTGCATGGTCCCTCTTCCTCTCCGGAGACATTCAATACCCACCTGGACACATTCCTGTGTCACCTCCTCTAGGTGACCCTGCCTTGGCAGGGGGGGTTGGAGCAGATGAACTCCAGAGGTCCCTTCCAACCTTAACAATTCTGTGATTTTGTGATTAGCTAAGCATAAAAAAAGTGCTGACAAAACTTATCCATGTTTGATCTCAAATAAAGCAATACCCTTAAAAATGGATACTATATATAAGACCCCCCTCATGACTACGATATCTTTGACAATTCTTTTTTATTAAGTTAGATAAGTGACTAGGTATTAGTCTGTTGTAAAAGCGGCAGAGAAACATGTCAGCTCCTGCATATTTCAATTTTTCAAAGAGATTGCACAGCACACGTAACAAAGTCAGCTTTGCCAAAGGAGCAGCTATTACTGTTCAGCCAAACGCGGAAATTTAAGACTCCCTGGGCTACAGGGCCGGCCGGGTCCGACAGGGTCGGCCGGCCAGGAGGGAGCTCGGGGCAGTGCCCTCCTCGCCTCTGCCGCTGCCCCAGCGTGCGCACCCCGCCGCCTGCTTTCCGCCCCGGGTCTCATTTCGCCCCCGGGCCCCCACTCCCCCAGGCAAAGCCGCAGCCAGCCGAAAGTGCCGGCGAGCCCCGGTGCCCCGGTACGGCCCACCCCAGCCCCGCTCCGGGTGTTGCCGGCACCGCCCCCCTTTCCCCCCCCGCTCCCCGTTCCCCG
>VYXF01008153.1:376050-414770 GCA_013397295.1 Polioptila caerulea | reverse complement strand
ACCTGCGAGATCAGCGGGTCCGACCTATGAACGAACACCTCCATGTCAACTAGGCCGTGGCCCTAAGTGCCACATGCAGCTTTTCCTTAAACACCTCCGGGAACGGTGACTCCAGCTCCTCCCTGGGCAGCCCGTTCCAATGCCCAAGTACCCCCTCCGTGAAGAAATTCTTCCTAATATCCAATCTGAACCTTCCCTGCTGCATCTTACGACCATGTCCTCTTTCCTATCACTTGTTGTCTGGGAAGAAGATGCCGACCCCGACCCGGCTACAGCCTCCTTTCAGGTGCTTATACGGAGTGAGAATGCCCCTCTTGAGCCTCCTTTTCTACAGGCTAAACAACCTCGGCTGCCTCGGCCATTTCTCAGGGGATTGGTGCCCCAGACCCTTCACGGCTCTGCTGTTTCTCACTGGACACTTTGCGGCACCTCAATGTCCTCCCCGAACTGAGGGGCCCAGGGCTGGATGCAGCACTCGCGGTGTGGCCCCATCAGTGCCGAGTACAGGGCACAAGCAGTGCCCTGGTCCTGCTGGCCACACTATTCCTGATCCAAGCCAGGATGCCCTTGGCCTTCTTGACCACCTGGACACAAGCTGGCTGATGTTCAGCCAGCTGTTGACCAACACCTCCATGTCCTTATCCGATGGGCTGCTTTCCAGATACCCTTCGCCCAGCGTGTAGCGCTGCCTGAGGTTGCCGTGACCCAGGCTCAGGCCAGGGCCGGGCGCGCCGCTCGGGCGGGAGGCGCAGCGAGGGCAGCGGGCGGGTCCGTGCCGAGGGCAGCGGGCGGACCGGGAAGAGTACGGAAGTCGGACAAAATGTAGCCAAAATCGGTTCTAAGTTCTACTCCGAACCGCAGAGAAACGCTGCATTCCTAGGTGAAGTCGGTCAGATTTTGAGAGCCAGTGTTCCAGGGCTCAGGGATGTGTAAGCCCTGGAAACAGCCGTCCTCCTCCTCGGTGTCAAGCTGTTCCCTGCGCTGTTCGTCAGATCTCACCGCTCCTCCCAGAGCTGTGGCTTTCCAACAGAGCTAATAAACCGCTCAGTAAAGCACAAAATTCCCTCTTAGCTTAATCATTTATGTTTCCATGTCTTGCTGCCCTACATAGCCGGGGCAGCGCGCATTAAAACTTTGTACTCTGCCACGTGCGCCGAGGGCTGTCGCTCGGGCGCTGCTGAGTTGGCAGGAATATTGGTAAGGAAGAAAACAATTTAATTTTATTCAGGGTAAAGCGAAATTCCATCCTGATGAAATGTATGCCTGCATTATTTTAGTTCCATTGTGGCGGCTGTTTCAACTCCTCTAGTTGATCAATGAGTCGTCTCTTTGCCGTATGACCCTTTGTGTCCAGCCAGTCATTAAATCCTTTCCATTCAGCCTTTGGGCTTCGTGTCGGCAGCAGAGTGGTTGGTAGTTCAAGTCTGAATATAGCGTGCAGAGATGGCACATGCCCAATTTGCAATTTTATGACTCTATTTTCCTAAACTGTAACCATGTTACTTCCTTCAAAATTACATTTTTCAAGCTGGTAGAGTGTATGATACTGGCCTGTGCAAGCAAAAAAATTAAGGAAAAAGTGAGGCCTTCATATGTCTCTCCAACAGCTGAACAAGTACAGTAAAGTCCTGCAATAAATACATTTAGGTTTCACTATCATACTCAGCTCTTCTGTGTCCTTCTGCTCTGAAAGGCAAGGTGGAAAAAAATCCCACTTATAACTTAAAAAAACCCTCTATTTATTTTAAAAATAAGCTCATTTTTGAGCTCCACTTTGCTCAGTGTCAGCAAATCATCTTGGTCTATTAAAAATCTGCCAGCATAGTACAGAGGATGTGAGAAATGCTGTAATACTAATTTTGTCAGAGCAAGGAAAAATCAATGGAAGAAAAACAAGTGCAAAAGCCAAAAAATAGAGATTTTCAATTTCCAAGTATATTCCTAGTGCCCACTCTTTATTTCCCAAACAGGCAACATTATTTGTTACATCATTGTTACTCTGCTGTCATAAACATAAATTAAATGTCAATAAAAGTCTCTAAATTATATTTTGAGACCATGGCAAGATTAATGTAGATAGTTCTCCAATTACACTCTCTCATGGTAGGCTTCTTTAAATTCAATTAAAGATTTTGGAAAGAGTCACTGTATGTTGCCAGTGAATAAGTTCATTCCTGTCTGTATCTGTCTATTCACCCATTTAAACTACCAAACAAACATTACATGTGTACCATCTTCTCAGCATTTAGAGAGAATTTATCCCAAAATTTTGTTCATACCTAGTGTTTCAGTATGGGCTATACAATAGGTTGCCAGTAAATGTGAGTTGGAGGCAGACTATTATAATTTAAACAATAAAAAAACCAAAATAAACCTATAATATGTTATTGTAAATTAAGCATCTCTCGGCCTTCTTGGGGTTTTTTTGGCGAACATGTTGTCAATCCCTGTCTATTTAGTAATATGTTAGGTGCTTTTTGCCTAAGAAATACCCATGGATGAGTAGCTTTTAATTTTTGGTAAAGAAGAACATTAGAAGGTTATTGTTAGCTTTTGACTCTCAAAAACATCAAGAATTACTGCCAACAGGCACTGAACAAATATACTGAAAAAAAAAGTCTCTGTTCCATATAAGTTATTATCTAGATAATGGAGGAAATATGGTAATTGTACAGGTGTAAACTAAAGACAGTAATAGATATAACCCCAAACCACAGAAGATTATGGCAAAAGGAGGGGCATGTATATTTATAATGTGGATAGAAAGAGTAGAAAAAAAGACAAGGTTCTTTTCAATGTGGTCCTGTTTTGGTTTGACATGACTTAAATGCTTCAATAATACATTTTTATTCAAGAGTTCTATTAAGAGAATACAAAATAATAGTTGCAAAACAAAAACTATCCAGCATTTATACTGTGACATTTCCATCTTCCCTGACATTTTAAAATGGCTTCATAGAAATGATTCCCTTACATTTTTAGTTATTTTGAAAGTTCAAAGCGTTGAAAAACCCAAAGAGCAAAAGCTGCTGCTTTTCAGTTTTTCTGTAGATGAACATTTCAAAATGCATTAATTTTCTTAACCAGTTGTTTTGGTTTTTTTGTTGTTTTTTTTTTTCACTGCTGTCCTAGTTTTTTCCCTCAGCTGCTGACCTGACTCTCACTGCAAAATTGGTTCAGTTAGTTATGAACATCAAGTTGCAGAAATGTGGAAAACATAGTGTATTATCTGAAGTAAAACCAAGTGGATGTCAGCTTATCTTGACAAACCAAGCAGTATTTGGAGTGAACGTGTATCTGGTTCCTAGATGATGCACCACCACTGGGGAGGCCCAGAGCTTCCATGGTGGGAGAAGGACCGACAGAACAGGCCCTTTGGTGTGCAGCACCAAGTATGGCCCACAGAAAATCAGCTTGACACAATCAGAAAGCACAGAGGTCAGCAGACTACAAAAACACACAGTGAAAAACAAGCTAGCCTGTGTACTGTGGGGACTTGAGGGCATGGGCTTCCCGGCCAGTGGCTGTTCTGCCATGACATCTCCTGAATCATCCCTAACCAGCTGGTAGCTGCTGTGGCCATGGGCTCCTGGAATGAAAATGGACAGAAGTACTCTCAGAGGTACTGTGAATGCAATGACATTTGCTGCTGCACCAGGAGATTGGACCAGGCTGCTGCATTGGTGCTAAATACTGGCTCTGACACCTCAGTATATGAAGTACTGAAAAATGTGTTTCTCTTCAGCTGATGCTTGCTTCTTACTAAACCTGGGCTATGATTAGTAGCTAATGGAGGAGACAAACTTCCTGAATGAACATGTGACTTGTGGTTCATGTTTTGTGCTATGAAATGTGTAGCAGTACTGAACCAAACACAAATTAAGGGACAGGCATCGTCAGACACAGCCATGACATAGGCTCCAGACCTGTTTATTTCAGAAACTATTTCTGAGGGGGTGCTTGGCTTCACACTGGGGTTTGTTCTATGGATTATTAACATTTCAACCAAGAAAAAGAGTTTCCACTAGCATTTTAAGTGAGAGATGAGGTAAAAAACCCAGTCTAAATGATACTACTGTTTAATGAGTCTGACTGAAAGGAAAATCGAGGCTGTTTATATGTCTAGATTTCAAGAACTCAGGTAATACTTGGATAATTAATGTAAACCATTTCCATGCAGTAAAGAAATATTTGCAGAACTCCATGGCTCTTTTCATGATCTGCAGAATGTGCCTTGCTAAATTATATTTCTTAACCTCAGCAGGATTCTTTTCACATGAATTTTCTATTTATTTTCTATTTATTTATTTTCTATTTTCGCAGTGGATTTTCTGTTTAGGCTCTATCAGCTTGGCTGGGATCCTGCTATCATGCTGAGAATGGAGCCAATGGCTGTTATTAATCTACTTGGGATTTGGAGCTCTGTGGCTCTGAGGCTGTGGTTACTTGGTGGAGGTGTCCTGCCTTGTTTTAAAAAAAAATCTGTAGTGGTCTTTCAGAATATTTAATTTCTAACAACTGTCATATCATTTGAAGTATACATTTCTTTACATGAAACATTTTCATCATGTCCAAGTGAACCTCTTAGATAGTTAGATATTTGTGTCATTAGATTAGAAAGCTTTTTTTTTTCCTACTTCTAGAACTTTGATCTCCTTGGTAATAGAGGATGTGGTGTGAAACATTACCATCATCAAGTGACTGCATATAAGTGGAGGACATGTCAGTTCTCGTGTCTTTAAAATTCTGTGAAAGTATCCCTGCAGATGACAGCAGTTAGGGATTATCCTCAGTGTTTGGCAAAAAACAATCTTATTTTGCCAGAAACCTTTATCTTGACCTTCCAGAGGTTGTTAAAGATTATGACTGCCAACCAAATTAAATTGAACTCCTCAGGGCAAGGTTCAGTTCTACTCCGTTTAAAACCATGAGTGTTGCCAAAAAGAAAATGTATCTGTTAGGGAGAGTGATCCACACAGTCACAATAGTATGTTCTGTAACAACACCTGTGTCACTGCCAATGCTTCTGCAGCACTGACTAGGAAGATGTACAGAAGGGCCTAGATTCATAATAACTTTGTCATTTCTTTTTCTCACATGTTTGCAGCAACAGGAAAAAGAGTGTCTAAGGGAAAGTAAGCTATGGTCTAAAGGTCAGAATTATTACAGGCTGATCAGAGTCAATGACCTCTGTTTTGTGAGGTTGTCTGATTTCTGTGGCAACTTTCACTTCACAGTAGCTTGCACACTGAGAATGTGCATCATGTGGCATAACCTCCAGCTTTTGTATGTTTCCCTATGGCGAGAATGTATTTTCTGTGTGTGCTGACTTCAATGCAGGGTCAAAGAATACAGTGAAGAAACCACTTAATGCTTTTGATGTCTAAGAAAAATGCTTAGCTCAGAGGATTTTCAGTTGAGTGACTGACATGAAATGTCAAACATGCTTACTACTCAAAAGCTACATTCTCTTCACTCTCCTTTGTACATCACTTATGCATTTTTTAGATTCTTCTTTTAACATAGTCATGTAAGATTGGTCTCTGCCAGGGCCTCAGCCTGGTTAGAGGTGCTAAAGAAAAAGTAATCTTACAAAGATGACAATTATGCAAGAAATGGCAGTGCATGGTATTTCATTCTGATGGCCTGGCCCTCAGACAGTCTGACAAACTATTTAAGCAGCTGCATTCAGCATCACCATTCAGCTTCTGAGGACAGCCTTGTTTGGAATCTGTACTTGAGAACATCTGGGAAAATTCTGACTTTAAAAGTCAGTATTGAGTCTATCACTGTTAAAGATGGAGAAGTCTTCTGAGAGCCTGTCTTTTCTGATTCATTGTCACATGAGCTCTGAGAGCAGAAACTGCTGTCAAGAACTTGTACCAACATTTCCAGTCAGGTCTTACATATTCAGGATGACAAATTGGGTACTCCATTTTCTTTTTTCCTCTGGATCTCCAAGTTTTGTTCTACTCCTTTTTCCTGTTCTTTTACTGGTCTTCTACAGGAAGGAAATCAGGGGTCTTCAAATCATTTATGGATTCTTGAGGGGATTGTTTTATCTTTGCTTTCCTTACACTCCTGGTCATGTTGAGCCAAGTTCTTGATCCTGGTTCTATGGAAAGGCAGGGGAGAAATTTATACAGGAAAGGGCAGGGAGTTTTTTGGGAGGCCTCAACCTCAGTAGCTTCAATGAAAGCAAAGGCTCATGGACAACTCTTTTTCTCCCTTAAACTCAGTCCCAATGAGGGTAAACTGAAGCTGGGCAAATACAGTTTCCTCTATGGACAGGGGTACTACCGTGCAACAGTGCAGGAAGAACAGCCAGGAGCTGGAGACTTTCATGGTGGAAAGAATCGTGGTGAATAGCGTGGCCAAAGATGAGCAGGGCAAGACGGGAGGAGTGTGACTGGGGCTAAGAGAAACACTAGGAGAATTTGCCCAGAGAAGTTGTGGATGCTCCATCCCTGGAAGTGTTGTTCCAGGTCAGGCTGGATGGGGCTCTGAGCAATGTGGTCTAGTGAAAGGTGTCCCTGATCATGGTGTGGGGTTTGGAACTAGATGATCTTGAAAGTCCCTCCCAACCCAAACCATACCATGATTCTGTGAAGTAAAAAATGGTAATAGGGACAGATCCTTGGAAACAGGGAATAGGGAAGTGTCACAACGACTTTCAAGACAAAACAAGAGAATTCAGGGCACTACAGGTCAGTCAGCCTCATCTCAACCTACAGCAAGATTATGCAATGCTCATCGAAGGAATCTCATGGCAGCTAGGACCCGGACACCAGGAGCAGGAGCATGGACGGGTCCAGAGGGGTGGCAGAGCTCCAAGGGCGCCACCAGAGGGCACCTCTGCTCCAGGCCCAGGAGGAATTTGGGCGCCCTGGGAAGAAGGTGGCGGAGGAGATGGAGCATCTCTGGGGCCTGCAGTGGCCAGGCAGGCAGGGACCATGGCGGCTTTCACCCGAGCTGGGGCCACCTGCCAGTTTGATGGGCCACGAAACAAGCAGCTGCTGATTTTGGGAAACTTACTGCCTTGAATGTTGCCACCTGATTAAGGAAGACTTTTGCTTGAGGGGCCCCAGGGCATTTCCAGGTGTCTAAAGCCTTCAACAGCTACAGTAACATCCTGCACAGCTGCCCTGCACCTTGCTACTGGCACTGGTGGCAGCTGAATGACCGAGTCACTGGGGGCTGCCAATCTGCTGTCTTGTCTCAGGCTGCCACATCTTCCTGTATCACCACTAGAATAGTCCCCAGATCACATCCTATGACTGCCAGAGTCCCTTGAGCTGGGTCGGTCACTGCCTGTGCTCAGCTGGGGCTGGAGGTGGTCTGGGAGAAGGATATGGGGACTTAAGGTTTTCTCTGGGAGCACAGGGGTGATGTGACAGCAGCTGCTGAAGTCTGCCTCCACTCAGCTGCAGAAAGTGCTGCACTCCTTGAGGCCCAGTGGTGACCAGTCTCAGCTCCTATACCAAGGACTGACCCTTATCCCTCTGTTAGGAGGATGTGGGGAAGAAAAAGGTGGAACAATTTCTAACCTGGCCTTATTGATGAGGACCCAGGTAGGGATAACTGTCACTCCGATGACATTCAGTGAAGTTTTGTTCTAAATCTGGGTAATTCTATGCAAAATGCTGACTGCTGAAATGTCCTGTATGCAGTATGAAGCAGCCTGAAGCCAAGAGGAAAGCTTTAGCTCTCCACCAGGAAGAGGACAGGGAGCAGGAAGGGGTACGGGAGTGCTTCAGCACTGACACACCAAATGGTCTGAGGCAAGGAGCCTGCTGTGTGAGCCTGGACACAAAGGATGGGAGCCAGTCCAGCAGCATGTCAGCCCAGCCCTACGGGGCAGCGTGCCTGTGTGAATCAATGCGTCCTCACCAGCAGCCTTGCAATGACAGGAGAAAGTCCAAGAGGCCAAGAAGTGACCCACAACTCTCCAATTCATCTGAGCAACAAGGGTCTGTGAATGTAGGTAGTTAGAAATCTATACATCAAGAAGTGCTTGATTTTCTGCTACAGATTTTCTCACTGCAGTCCAAAACTTGTGTACTTATGTTAAATACTGTGATTTAGCTGTATTAACACATCTTTAATGATTATATCTGAAATATTCTTAGACCTGCAGCATGCTTCAGATTGGCTTGTAGATTTTAGGTGTGGAACCAATTCCAGAGCCGCTATCACACCAAAAAAAAGTGTGAATTTAGATTGTCTCTTGAAGACACATGAGAAGGAAAATATTAAATATATCTTTTTGTTTTTGAAAACCCATAGCAATAACATGCAGAGCAATAACGTCCTATGCTTTAGTATCATATATAATCACAGATATTTAATAAGATTCTTCACCTGCTCATTTTCAGCTATTTAATATGACCATATTTTAATGAAAGTTGAAAGCTGAAAATTATAAATTCTCACTCATCTGGACCCATTGTACTTAGAAATTTGCCACATATATTTAGTTCTGGGCTCACAAACAAATCAAAGCTGCCTCTGGAGCCCAGGGAATAAAATCACTGTGACCTTGGGCAAGTGCTGTGTGTTGTAGGACCTGTACTGACTTGGGTCTTCTGAGCTTGGCATGAACATAGTTTCTTCTTCAGCATCCCAGTTATGTTTGTGTATTTTTAAATCTGGGGATAGCAAACTTGAAACCCCCATATATTTCTTGTTTTCATAATAAAAATCAGAAAAATATATTTTCTTCTTTGTTAAATTTGCATTTAAGATAAACAGAGAGCCATTTAATGGGGAGTCATTTAGTACAAGAGTAAATTAAGTTACAAGCGTGATGAGGAGATTGTAGTTGTTGATTTTTAGCTACTGTTGGGAGAGCATTGAAAGAAGAATTCCTTGAAAAGGTACCATACCTAAAGAATAGGAATAATTCCTATCAGCCTTTTAAAGGAGTTTGCAGATTCTCTGGGAGGTTTCCAGGAGTAGTCAACACAACTGCCAGTAGTTTAGCTGCCTTAAAAATGAACATAAACACAGCAAAAATTACTTTGAAGTGTACCCAGGTGAAACGTGCAAGATCTAGATTGCATTTAAGGAAGACAATTGTTTCCCAAACTTCAGAAAATCTTTTTATCCCATCAAAGCAGGAAACAAAAATACGCTTTTAACAAACCTTTATTATAACAACATCTTGCTTGGTAGCTAAGAGCCTTAAATATCACGCCAAGAAGGAGCCTGTTGTTTAATTTCTGATTTTCTGTTTACACAATTCACAAGCTCATTGAGGAGTGTGTAGTTTCATTGCTGCTCTCCTGAGTCAGGCCATGCTTGTTGTTTGCTCTCAATTCACATATGTAATTGTCCTCAGAAATTAATTTATCTCTCAGATGTTTAAGTTAGAAAATGTCATTTATGTCTTTTCTCTCAGGAAAGAACTTATCACAATTGTTGAATAGCATACAGCAATGTTTATGCTCAGCTAAATCATGGGGTTTAACTCTTGAGGAATTGAAATGACCTAGATGTGATTATTTTAGGATAAATATGCATCATCAGAAAAATCCATATACTCGAAATTAAGTTTTGGTGACACTTCTGAAGAAATTTCTGGGGAAGAGATCTTCAGCAGGCAGCAACTTCTGCTTAAAACCAGAGAGGGAGCACTGGGATAACTGATGGTACACTGGTATCTGACTGGAACAAGAGGAATCAGGTTTCTGGTTCTGGCTCACACAAAACCAGAAGTGGCTGTACCAAGGCAGAGTCTTCCAGAGAAGACAGAAGTGAAGGAACTGCCATGTGGGTATGGCAGTTTCTGCACAAATGAGCATGGTGGAGCAGTAGCTTGAGCACAGATCTCTGACCAGCATATTTGTGTTAAATCTTCAGGTCTACACTGTGGGCATATATCTTAGGGAGAAAGTTCCAGGTCCTTCTTTCAGAACCAGCCTGTTCAAGACTTCCTCTCACAGCATTACTCCCACCTGCTTTATATCTGAGTTTTGCCTTTTGTATGGACATTCAGACAAATGCTTCCCATGAATGTCTGTCTATCACTCATGAGAAAGAGTATGTGATGGCAGAGACACACTATGAATTCCTTCTGCAGAGAAGATTGATAATTTTCCTTTTTTTCTTCCCTCTCTATCCAGATAACAAGCCAGAAGGCAATCCACACCCTGGAGAACTTGTTCATTGTTTGTATCTGGACTTATGAAAAGGTTTGCACACAAGGAAAAGAAACTCACTGGGGTCTAGCTTGGTAGAAGCAAGTAGTGATTTCACTCAAAAAAATGGATCTCACCTCCCCAGGAAAACCTACAAACAAGCCAGGAGTTCTGGGGAAGTTAATAAGTTGTATGCAGCCTGTTGTCTCTTTGAAGAGGCAGGTGACTGGGGATTTGATTTCAGCTTGAGGCTTATGGTTTGGATTGGTTTTTCCCTCTGAGCTAGGAGAACAGTCTGTAATGAACCCCTGAGTTTGTCCTGAGGTCTCAGCTGCAGCTTAAGACAGGTCTTTGAAAGGAATCTGCCTTATGGTACCTGCTGTGTCAAGTAAAGACAGGCTATTATCTCTGCAGCTTCCAGGGAACTAATGGAAAATTAAAGCACCTTAGAGATGAATCTTGTAAAGGATTAAATAAGGCGAACCTGAACTTTTTGTCTCATGGCCAACAACATCTCAGCTCTCTGTGATCTTGTTGTGGGTCGGGAAACTGAGATCCAATTTCAGACCAGAAGGAAGTAGCAAGCTGGAAATTGTGGAGTCTGGAAGTGCTAATATCAGTGTTTTAGAGCAAATCTGATCAGGCCTTGAATCTCCTGCTTAAGCTCATGTTTTCTGCTTGGGGTAGTTTGAAACCCACTAGTTCACAGCCAAGCTATGGAAAGCAAGCCTGGGAGTTCACTCTCAGCACACGTGCTTTGGCTTGCACAGCGCTAGCAAACGTTTGAACTGTCCAGGTGAGCAGGGGAAGAGAACCTCTTCCACACCACAGTGTTTGATGCCACAAGAATCTGAACCAGGTAGGTTCAGTGACTGCAGTCTGGCTGGCCTACCTGGCCCAAGTGTTCCTTTCCACACGGGATGCACATTGCCTGTGTGCCTTCCTGTATCTCCACTGGGCAGTGCAGGTCAGGATTCACACGGGGTCTGGCCCCCTACCTGCCTGGGCTCCTTTTGTCTCCTGAGATGCTCCATTACATATTTACAGCAGCTCAGGGAGTCTTAGAAACTCATTTTGTTCAACTGGTACAGACTTAGAATAGTTCCAGCACAGTCTCAACCATTTGCAGGATTACACCAAAATGTAAGTTTTTTCTGTCAGGCAAAGTTCATTATCTCATTTTAGAGACAGGTGCTCTCTGCAAACATATTTAATAAAGTCCCTTGATTGTTCTGAATTATGTATGGTAATTATCTTGTTATATAATTAGAAGCTCTTATATATACTTTCCTTAATCTTGTTGCTTTGATGTTGCACTTGGGCGTCTGTATTACTTTGTGGGCTACAGTCCAAAGCTGTCTGGATACATTCCAAGATTACTAATGCATAGACATATTTGCAAAACAGGACTTTTAAAGTCGAGCAAACATGGGTAAACTTTTTTTTCCCGGCACTCTGTTAAAAGTTTTGGAGTTTAAAACACTGATTAGTATAGTAATTTTTGCCAGTAATTTTTTGTTCAATATTCAGTGATAGTAGCTATCACTGTTGAAAAATCAGTGTGCCCAATTTTTTCCTTTTCTCCAGTTCAGAAAAAAACTCCTAAAGGTTCATTTGAAAGATGTGTAACCATATGTGGGTGGAAATTTTGAGGTCCTCTTGGCTTTAGGACGGATATCTTGGAAAATCTCAGCCAAATCAAACTGTTCAAGTGCATGCTGGGATTTTACAGAGGAGAAGCTAGATCTCAACACATGAAAGTTGCCTCTTCTGAAAATTAAGATAAATTCTGTGGGCACAAGGTGCAGCTTTTTGTCCAGGATTTGTACAGCTTATTTGTGCTGAAGATTGAAATAGTATTTACATCTCCATGCAAATATGGCCTCAATTACAAGGAAAAAAAATCACTCCCTTCCTGCTGATTAATCCCAGAAAGTTCCTGAAATGAGCATTAAACAAGTTTTGTAAGACACAACACATACCAAATAAAGGAACAGAAAACAAAAAAGGTAAAAGGACCTATGCCCTGGAATAAAACTGACCAAATACATCTTTTAAAATCAACATTTTATGGGAAAAAAAATATTCTGCATAGAAAATTCAGTTCCAATGACTAAACATGTGGAATTAATCATCATTGAAAGTAATACTATGAGTGGTGGATAACTGAAAAAAAAACCAAACAAAACAAAACCATTTTTTAGTAATTACTGGACTTAAATTTTTGTTGTTTTAAAGGGGAAGACAAAATATTTGGTAAGAAAAAGACAATACATATTCTTAAATCATGCACAAAATAGATATTCAGTTTTCTAGAGAAAGAAATCAGCCCTTAGTCCATGCAATTATCCATCTTCTCTAAATTGTATTGTCTTGCTCATATCCGCATTTTAGTGTTCAGTGAAAAACAGGTATCACCTTTGATCTGTAGTGCCTGTTTTTGAGCTGTTGTTCCAGAGTGTAGTATTTCCCCCATATATTATTAATATTCATCATTATTTGGAATTATTTGCCTTGTACTCAAATTCCATTGAAAGTGTTCCTTAATAAAGTGAAGAGCTAGTGAATAGCCTAGAAGCACCTGGAGAGTGGTAATTCTAATACCCCTCTTTGCATGTCACCCACAACATTAGAATAGATTTCCTGTTATTGCTAGACATAATTAAAGTACTCCACCCAATTTCTATAAAGTTCACAAAGCACACCCTCTGAAATCCCACAAACACTTTCAGGAAAAATAGAAAATTTGAGAATAAACATCCACAATTTATTTTTAAGTAAAAATTAATCTAAAACAGGGGTAAGACACCCAGAAGCTGTTGAGTGAACAAGTTCTACATTGCAAACTAGCAACATACCTATGGAAAACTATAATTTGCAGATCATCCTTCTGCCCCTGTGGTGAAAGTCATAATATTGATTTTAGGTAGACAAGTACTTGTATTCTCTGAGAGATGAACCTAGCCTATCCCAGAAAACCCCTGGAATTAAAAAGGGATGACCAGAGATTGAAACCAAATTGGCTTCAAATAACTTACATAAATGGAACAGAGTGGAACAGAGTGGAACAGGAGGAAGAGGGGGTGGATGCAATGGGGACATGGCCAAAGAGAGAGATGATGACAGATCGAGCCCATTATTCTTTTAGCAGCAAATAAAATCACAAGGGAGTGGAAGCATGGTGAGAGATGTGAGGATTTATGGCGAAGAAGCAGCAACCACCCTGGTCCTGGTGCCCTGTGAGGAGCAGCGGGTGCTCTGATCTGCAGGGATCACGGTCATGCCTGCCAACCATGCACCAGATGAAGCAGATAAGATCACTCACTCCCACAGAGGACACACTTCAGAGCCTTTCTTCTTAGACACATGGGAAAGCATGGGAAAGAGTGGGAATATAGTTCACTGCTAACCAAATCAGAAGATTCCTTGGAGAATTTTTGTAATGCTCCAGGCAAAGGCAGCTGCCAACTCCAGAGTACCATGCTAGGTAAATGGTAAAGAACAAAGTTGTAAGTGTTAGACTAGTTCTCACTGATAATAAAGAAAGTATCTGTACACATAAACCTCCTGCCAAGCCTTGATTTGAAATAAGAAGAGATGGCCTGATTTCCAAGGGTCTTTATTCAAACACTGACTGGACACCCAAGACAGAAACCTGTAGTATTAAATCAGATTTGTTAAAATATATTTCTTTCCTCCCAAGTGATGACTCAGTAGATAATTTCAGATATGAACCATTTTACTAGATGGAGAGAAAGAATTCAGATTAACATACAGACAAAAAAGCATCAAACCAAGCTCCAAATTATAAGCTCACTGGTAAGGCTGTCTTTTCTGTGAAGCTTTATAAGAAGGAATAGCTATGCTCCCCTCTTGAAGAGACTCAAATCCCAAAGGATTCCTCTTGCTTTGAAGGCAGATATTGGGTACAGGGTCCCCAGTGGCATTACAGCTGGCCCTGCAGAGCTGCATTTTGACTCCATCCCACTGTGTCTCTGCTGTGGTCCCTCCCAGAAGCCTCCCCACTGGTTCCTCACAAGGTACCTTGGCATTTGTAATGATTTCAACTTTCTGGCGAGTCTGTTGTTACCAGCAGCACTCCAAATACTGTACAGGGTGACTGTAGATTGGGCATGTTTAAGCCTGCTCGTTTGTTTCTCCATCTGAGTGTTTCACTTCTGCACTAGATGCCACCAGAGTGCCTGCCTTTCTGGGTTTTTAGATATCAGTAGTCATTTGAGAGAGAATACTCTGTTTTGCCTCAGGGCAGCAGGCTTGCATGCCCTGAGATCTTGTTTCATTTATTGACATACAACTAAAATTGCAGCCAACAGCTGTGATGATTGACTTTTGGGCTTTTTTCTATGCCCATTTCTATAAAACCAGGAGGAGCAGTTGGAGAAGTGTTGGTGCAAGCCTTAAGGAGCAAAAGAAGTCAAACCAGCCAAAAACCAGCTGTGTGTCTCAGGTGAATGAGAAATTCCACAACTGTGTGTTTGAACAAGCAAATCTGTTTTGCTTATTCCAACTCTTATCTGTCTTCTTTCCTCTTTTTTTTTTAACCCTAAACATAGAAATGTTTACAGCAGGCATAAAAATTAAATGTATAAGTTCCTTGAGACTGTAGGAAGTTCATGGATGCAATGATCTCCATAATCATGAGTCCACTGTTGAGGTAGTTGCATGTAACAGGGAAAAAGACAGTCTCATCAAGTATGGGAGATCGGTATGATAGAGGATTTGCAGGTCAAACATAAACACCGTGTGCAGGCAAAGGCTTGCATTAGAGTAGAGCAAGTCCTTTGCTCCCCTTTCACCCTAACCACCCCCAAGGCTGGGCACCAGGGCAGGGTTTACAGTCATGAGATGCATGTGGGATCACGTATATGCTTCTGCTGGCCCAGTGTGTCCCAGGGGACTGCAGCCTGGATGAATCCGTGTTCCGTGGGGGCGAGGTAGGAAGACAGTACTTCAGTCTTGTGGATCTGGGTACAAGATACCCACCTGGATGGGGTTACACAGGGTCAAGCAAGATGCCATTAATCTCAAAGTACAAACAGGATCTTTTCAGTCAGTGTCCCCACTCCCTCCCTTGCAACACAAGCAATCTTTTTAATGGTTTCTTGTACAATCCTGATGTGCAAATCTCCTGACGGGTGTAACAGGACAAACACCATCTTTCTGGTCATGACAAACCTTAATTTTGAGTTGTGTGCAGCTCCCAAAGCACAGAGAGATAGGACTCTGTGCCTGGGTTATTATGCACTCAGCACAGCAATCTTAGTGCACTAGTTGGGTCATCTAGGGGACTACCTATTTTCATTCAAAAAAAGATACTCATGGAGTGTGATTCATACTCCAAATATTGATGACACTGTGGGAGTGTAGACACCTTGCTGACATGAAGACATCATCATTGTAAATGTCTGAAGTTTGGTGAACTGAGTCCATCTATCACTTGTTTAACATAGTCCTCAAATTATGGTCCCTACCTCATAGAGTACGCCTGAGCATCTCCTGAGTGGCTGGGAAAATTGTTTGTCATATATACCAAGGATAAAAATTTCTTTGCTGATCTTCGCCTTGAAATTACATTATAATTTTCTTTGAGCTCTTTTGTCTCTCTCGTTTGTCTCTCTCCCCCACCCTCCAACGTGCATACACACCCAGACCATGCGTACACACAGAGAAAATGAGTGTATGAGACCCAGGGCTAAGTTAATGTCCCTTGCATACAGTGGCATTGTGGAAATAGGAATGGAAAATTTCAATGAGCCATCACAGACTCAAGTCTTTCTCACTTGTCAAATGCAAGTCTAATCACAGATAACCTGGAACACTTTTCGACTTGTTGAGAATACTTATGGGTGTGGTTGTAATATGTTTAACGTGTGTGCTGGGGAGACTTAGTACGTTTTTAAAGCTGCAAGTTTGCCAGGATAAATTTATCTTAATTCACCTCAAATTTAATTAATAACATTTACTATAGTCAAGAAAGTATATGAATATTCTTCAGGAAAATTATCAGCAAACACACCACTGATGCCAAATGTCTCAGTTATAAATATTAAAGTCTAAAGCCTCTGCAGTGTCTTAAAGGTCTTCATCACACACTTCGAAGTGTAGTACAGTGTTTGGGTGCATCTTTCCTTCTAAACTCCTCAGATAACAAATAAATGAAAGGTGGGGTAAAGGCGACTGATGTGGAGCCTGCTGCAGACTGCCTCTCTGCATGATCTGTCCCCACCCCTTCCGTTCGGGATGACTCTTGAGTGAAGCCTCTCCTCCTCACTTCCCAATCCCAAAATCTGCAGAAGAGTTGAAGAGCACCTGAAAACTGGATGGGCAGCACCAGGAGCAAAACTGTCAGCAAGAACTGGCTTTCTTCTTTTTTTGTTTAGAGAAATCTAGCTGGTGTCTCACTGAGCCGAAGAAGTGAGCTGGGCTGAAACAGGATCCTGCACTCCAGGTATGTGAGGGGCAAACTGGTCCATGCAGACTGAGCTGACAGCAGAAAAGGATAACTGCTTTTCCTTGTGCTGAAAGGGAAAATCTGAAGTTGCTAAGTGAGTAGATACAGCTCTTTGAAAAGGCATGAAACAATCAGCAAAATCTACTCCTTTAAAGAGAGACTATTATTTTGGTTTCAGTAAAAAATCGCACAAAAACAGGTATCAAGAGGCAGATAAGATGAAGATAAAGACTGTCAGCTTTGGGGAAGACTAAACTTAATTTTGAGTATTTGCTACAAGCTGTGGTACAGCAATAGTTCTGAGGACACTGCTAATTTATGTTCATCAAGTAGCAAGTTCCTATTAAAGGACCATAATAATTTTTTTTCACCCTTATGGTAATGAATTTCCTTTCTTTTCCTTGTTTGGTCCACTGAGCCCTTAGCATGGAAATTAGATGCTGCTGTAGCTTAAAATGTTATCACTCGACCCGGGAAAAGGGCAGAGATGTCACATCTTGGCATCAGTAGTCCAAGGTCCTGCCAAACAGCACAGCACTTTGAGATCACGTGCTCATACTCACTTTCTGAGAAGCAGAGATTGTCCTTAGCAGGATCTTTGGCTCTGTTTAACCTGATTGTTTTTAGTAATATTTTTAACCTCACTTTCCAAGTAGAGATTTGTTTTTTCCTGATGAAAACTAAGACTTGGCAGAATACAACTGTGATCTGTTGCTGCTGGAAATGCAGTAGTTCAGGTCTGTCCGACCACCTCTGTTAGAGCCCACCTTTATGTTGTGCAAACAGCTCTCCTCAGTTTCTATGTTACTTGCATGAAAGCTGAATGGTATCAAGACACCCAAGGAAGAGAAGGACCACTGGAGAGAATGAGAAGCTCTAAGAAGGCTTTCTCTTAAGGAGCAGTAGGGTGCCACAAGATTCATCAATATCTGTGGTTTTCCCCATTAGCAGCAGTAACTTCTCCCCCTGTTTCCAGCAGGCCCTGCATCTCCTCTGTGCTGCAGCGCAGTGATGAGGAGCGGGACATAAAGGCAAGATGCTGCCTGCTTGGAACTGTGCCATGGGGAAAGCAGGAAAAGGAAAAGTGTAATGGCTGAAATTGGTGGGAAGAGGGAATGAGGTGAGACTGGAAAAGTAGGAAATGTCCTGGCGTGTTGCTTTGCCACACCATATTGCGTGGGACAAACAGGCGGGAGCAAATAAAGCTTCTGACTGAACAGGATCCCATCAAACTTCTAAGCAGTTCAGGTGTGGCTGACTATTTACTAACGTACTTCACTGCCTGGTGCCTGGAAAAGAGCCAGCTGGATAGGCCTCAGTCAGCACAGGCCAAAGGAATGGTTTCTGGGAAGCAACCACTGTATGGTTGGTTCACAAGTATTGCATAGCTTAATGCCTCCTAAGCAGCACTTCCTTGAAGGGGACACCGTGGGTTGTGCCCTTCTGAACAGAATACCGCAGTGGAGTAAGGCCGTGGCTGCCGCCTCAGAAGGCAGCAGTGTTAGCTCTCCTTGGGAGTGCCTGTGGCTTCTCCAGGCAGCCTCCTGCACTTCAACAAGCTCATTCATCTTTGGTTATAAAAAAGAGAGAAGGAAGCACTTTTGTATGAACAAACATCTCAAGCATTTTCAGGTGTTTTAAGCATTATGAGGGGCTTAAACTAGAAGGTAATCTTCCATGTGTGTCACACCTTCCACTTTCATATAATGCCACAACAATGGAGGTCTTAATCCTGAAGATCAAGCTGCCTCATGTTTCATAGAACCAAGAGGTTGAGAAAGATGGGATGAAAATTAACACATGTAATCGATCCTCAGTTATCAACACAGAGGATTACTGATGATGAGAGATCATCCATCTCATGGATTTATCTGAATGAGCTTGATTAGAGCAGTAAAGCCATGTCTGCCCAGTTCCTATATGTTTACATCACTGTCATCCAGGGTTATGGTTGTAATCAAGTGTATTTGCTCAAACTCAGTGCTGGCCCTGCCAGATCTGGTGACAGCAGCCCCGGGGTTGGAAGAGGATGGGGAAGAACAGTGTCTATGCACTATGCATTGGGGAGGTCAATTATCTTGAGTATAAGGTAGCTTAAATGCATATAAAATTTAGATTAACTTGGGTATAAATCAGCCTAAATGCATATAAAATTTGGATTATCTTGGGTATAAAACAGTCTAAATGCGTATGAAATATGGACTCTTTTATTGAGCCAGAGTGAATTATGCAAATTGGGAAGTGTTGTGTAGGGCATAAGCAAGCAGTTAGTCTCTGTGGCATCAGCTCTCCCTTCTTCAGTCTGTCCATACCATAGATCCAAATGTGTCTGTATTGCCGAGGCAAAATTTCCCATTACTCTGTGAAGTGTAGCCCCCTGCTGCTTTAGTTAATGGAGGGCTGAGGAAGATAGGTATTTTTGTGGGAATTTCTGCTCTTCCATGAAGATTAGATAGTTTTAGGAAGTACATGTTACAAAGCAAACTAAAATAATAGGTTAATGAAGTGGAGACGGTCAGGAGACAGTCTTGGTGTATGTGCCTGTGTACTGCACACCCAAGGACAGTTTCAAAGTCAGTACATGGCTAGGAAATGCTACTATTATCACTGCCCTTGCAGACTTAATTGGATTCCTTGTATAAATGCATTGTAACACCACTCTTAATTACAGGATCACAATCTACTTTTTGCACAGACTCCATTCCAAGCTCCTGACACAGAGAGTCAGAACAACTTTTGACTTTAATCTGTCTAGTGCATCCACTGGCTCATTGTCTCTAATTGCTACTTTTGGAGAAGGGATAAAACCATATACTCATCAATATTCTGAATGAGGCTTTCACATAAGCTTGTTTTCTTGCAATCCCTTTCAAGGGCATAGGGACACACGGCATTGGAATCTAATCTACAGATCCATACTGCAGTTCTTCACTCACTGTGCCCTGTACTTCTGCTCTCAGAAGAGCTGTGATGATGCTACAGAAAGCACAGATGAACTACTGAGCACCAATCCCAAGAGAAGCACTGAACACTACACTTCAGTGCAGCAGTTGAGTGCTGAGGTTCTTGCAAATAGCTCAGGGAAACCAGCACAGGATTCCCCATGAAGACACACATGATGGCCCCATGTCTTAGGAGAGAGTGACATTGGAAGCCATAGTGCTTCACACCAGTGCTGGCAGAGCTGCATGGCAGCAAAGAAAATGTGACATGAGCGTCAAGACCTACATGTGCAAGTTGTTTGTAACTTAATAACTGTGATTTCGGTATATTCTCAGCTTAATAACATAACAGGCATAGAGGTATTCTGCACTGGAACATTGCTTTTGCTTTTTTCTACTTTCTCTGTTTGTACAAGGATGTCAATGTTATTTACAAGTTACTGAACTTCTTTCGGAAGACCATATTTGCCTTTTTGCCCTAAATAATTTTTGTTAGCAAATTATTTTTACATTTTTCTTCTTCTTCTTCTTTTTTTTTTTTTAGGTTTTCAAATGGCTGATCCTTTTCTATATAATACTGGAGAAAGGTCTCACTATGGGTGCCTTGGACATGAAGTACAAATTGACTACCTTAAGGCATATGTTTGTAGACCATCTTTTTCCACGGACAAAGCTGTGATTGTGGTTCATGATGTATTTGGATGGCAGTTCCCAGATATTAGATACATAGTCGATTTGATAGCAGGTCATGGATATATGTAAGCAACTTTCTTTCCTGTCTTCCCCTTAAATGCAGTAATAGATCACCAGGCCCAAAGCTAGGCATGGCATATGATGTTTCAACAACCATATCATTTCAATTTGAGCAAATTAAAAAGAAAATGGATAAAATATTTCCATGGAGCCACCAAAGCTACTAAAACTGACCCAGGAGAAATGGCTACCTGAGCACAAAGGCTCAAGGAGTCTTGAAGTTCCTGTGTTTGTGTTTATGAAGCAGCGTGGGTGATCCAAAGACAAACAGTGATATCTATTTTAAGTTGTATGAGCTTTTCAGAACATTTGCTTTAGCTTGTGACAGCAAAAAGGTATATATGTGTTTATATAGAATCAGGAGGTTGTTTAATCGCTTTGTTTTTGTGTTAAGTGTGTCCAAGGAAATAATGAGCATGTATTTGTGGGTTTTGTTTTGTTATTTTTGTTTGTTGTTTTTTTTTTTTCATACAAAGACATATACTTTTAGCTAGCTGATTACCAGAATAGGATGAGTAAAACATGATTCAGACAGTGATCATGTATATTTGTACTCTGGTTAGAAGATATTAGGACACATTTAGATATCCACATAGTCAATGAAAATTGACTGAATTCCATATCTCACACAGAACCATCTGCCCAGACTTCTTCAAGGGGACAGAACCCTGGAAACCTACTGATCACTGGGCTGACTTTCCTGACTGGATGAAAAATCATGATCCTATGAAAGTAGACAAGTAAGATACATATTTGTACTTGAACTTTAAAAAGCATCCAGCAAACAAGGAGAATTTATATGAAATGTTAGAAGTGGCACCTCACAGCAGGGCAAGCTGGCTGCACAACAGTTTCTTATTCTGGGTGATTCTTCTGTGGTCCTGGGCATGTCTTGGCTGGGGTTTGAAAAGGATCATCTGCTCTGCCCATCACTCTGCTTGTTGTCCCCATCTTGTTTTCCTGAGCCCTTTTCTGACTGCATTTTACTTGGCCACACAGGCTCACGGTGTTTCACAGGCTACGAAATACCCAGCACTCACCCACAAGCGCTGATTCTGCGCCCAGTTCCTCAAGATAAAGAGGAAAATTCTTCTCCAGCTGCAGATGTTATCTGCCAGTTGTCACATGCCCATCTTGCTTTCTGCCTTGCAGATTGTCATAGGTACTGATGAGATTCTACTGAGCAGCACTGCATAAAAATTTGCTAGACTGACCAAAAACTAAGATACATCTGATCAACTGTACTACTTTTTAAAGTGTAAAATAGAGGGATCATTATCTCTATAACCTAACAGTGCCTGTAACAAGGCTTCCCTGAATTATGGGAGGCATTGCTATTTCTTAAGCATCTCTCACCACAACTCACAGATGATAGTGAGGCAATGACACCCTATTACTCAGCTACCAACCTGCAAGCCACAAGTATTCTTCTGACCCTGTCCAGACACAGCCTGTCAGCAGCCACAGTTTATCTTCAGTGTCTCAGCAAAGATTTTGACCATAGAATTCCAGAATCTGTGACGAAATTTTTTTAAAAAGACAGAGGACTAACAACTATTAAAAAAAATCCTGCTCCAAAGATGAGCAGATATGTGGGCACTGTCTCAAAAAATTAAGATTTCAAGACATGCCTTTGCTATCTTCTGAGGGATCACTTGTAGGTGAACATTCCAGTTCAGATCCATTGCTCTTTCAGAGAACATGGAACCCAACATATCCATGACTTTCTTAGTATCCTTTCAAAAAAACTAAATTTGAGAGAGCATAGCCACAGGCCTATGACACAGTGTCCTCTTCATGTCACTTTCATACTGGGCTTTTTGTAGTCAGCCTAGCCACACCTGAATGACCACACAACTCAACCTAATGTTTGAAAATATAGTTAATAGTTCATGAACTCTGCTTTTAAACTTAATTTAAAACTCTGTTAGTAATGAAGAAGATAAAATTATTGAGACCTCGGAAGTCAGCAATTAAAAAAAAATTTACTTGTTCTCACCTACAATAAAATATTTTTTTTTTTTTTTCATTGCACCGCATGCAAAAGTTATTTTTTAAAACATTGTAGTTACTGACAATGTGATTTGAGTAATTGCTACTTTAGCATAGCATTCTTGCATGTGGGCTTGGTTAGATATTTTAGTGTTAATTCATGTAAACAGGAATGACATAGGAAAAATCTTTATCTAAATAGGTGAACTCTGTAGAGATAGTACAGTGAAGCTTGTCTAGTCCTACAGTCCATAATGCAAGATGTTGTTCTACTTGCAGATATGTCTTGTCTTTAGTTGTCCTGTCCTAGACAAAGTGATTCAAATAAAAATTTACTAATTTTGAAAACAAAGGAGCAGGTGACAATTCAGGTAAGTATTTAAGTGCCTACACCTGTACTTCCATAAACTAGGACCAGAGATGTTAACTCTCATTTAATAATAGAAGCCACTGCTCTATTAATGTGCTCCTTAAAGTAATCTCTATTTTAAATGATTGGAGGTGCAGACACAGAAAAAATACCATGTATGTCTTTTAATTTACTTCTTAAATTGTCAAGTATTGGTTCTGCAATAGATTCCTTAGTTTACTTTTCTTTATATGTCTTAGGGAAGCTGATGTTGTCTTGAAGTATCTAAAGGAACAATGCGGTGCAAAGAAGATTGGTATCGTTGGGTTTTCCTGGGGTGGAATGGCAGTACATCACTTGATGCTGAAAAATCCTCAATTATCTGCTGGGGTGTCCCTCTATGGTAGTGTAGAACACATGAAAACTTACTTAGTTTCACATGTCTATGCATAGTTTGTACTTCTACTTATTGATTTGTGCCAGTTTCTATAAATACACAACTCAAAGGTGAGTTGCAGATTTTAATTATGGTTATTTGAGCAGTAGGCTATATTGGTATAAAATATTAAGGATACTGTAAACAAACAAACAAACAACAATCATTCCTTGTTTTAGGAGAGAAGGGAAATATGCTTTCCAAATGCTTATTCTCCATCCAAATAGCCACTGTTCTGATCTAAGTAATGTACTTAATGAGTAAACTTAAATAGAAATGTTCCCTTTTAATTTGCCATTTATCTCACAGTAATGCTGATCTCACTAATCAACTGTTTCTCAAAACATTATAGGAATAGTTAGAGACTCTGAAGAAAGATACAGTTTACTAAATCCCACATTTTTCATTTTTGGGGAGAAAGACCACACTATTTCTTTGGATCAGGTAAGTTGTTGTTCTGGAAAGACTTCCCATAGTTCATTTATCCTACACAGAAAACCATTTTCACATATAGAATTGAGACAGTTTGGATGGTTCTGTTTATATCTCAACTTCCCCCCTACCTTGTTTGGGTTATTCAAAGCTTCTTTTTTGAGGTAAGAAATACAGTAAAGAACAGTCTCTGAGTTGCTAGATAAGCAGAGTGTGAAATTGGGCAGGAATATCCAACTTAGTATGAACCAAGCATCTCAAAAACTTGTATACTACTACTGCTATGGGTGAGAAATCAGGTAGCTAAACCACTGAATTTGTGGGTTTCCCACTCAATGGAAAAAGAAATGAAGTTTCAGCTTAGTAACTGAACTTTCTGATGATGAGGACCAATGACTAACTGCTTTTGCTACAAGAAGAGAAAATGAACTGTGTCAAAAGAGTGGGCATGGCTTTTATCTGAGACAACAAAATGCTTTGACTCCTGGCTGCCATCTATGTTCTGATATAACCCCTACTGTAAGCATATGTGAGAGGCTGGATAAATATATGGGTAGGAAACTGGTGCCCTCTTCTGTGCATAAATTCTTTTTCTTCAGTGACAAGGATGACATACCACATCTAGCACAGCCTGTTTTCTAGGGTAGGGTCTGACTGGAAAACTGGCAGTGTGCTCTGGGAATGCAGAAGTCATTTCATATTTACTTCTAACTGCATTAGTCAGCACGTTCATCTATACCTCATATGTGTCTCCTCTGCAGAGGAAAACAAATCCTTCACTCCCTGTCCTCATTTTATGGCGAGCGTGTTTTTCTCAGGGGCACAATTTTGGCAAATACATTTTTTCCTGTCATGTGTTACACATTGAAACCACATCTTTTTCTCCTGAAGCTTTCTTTCTGTGCAGATAAATAAAAATTTCTACATTAAAAAAACCAACCAACCCAACCCTAGAAATTCCCAGTTTTCTGTACTGAAAAAAGGGCTCCATATAAAAACCAAACAAAGCAAAACAACAAAAAACCCCATGAAATAAATTACAGTACTCTCTCTAATCTGCACAATGGGTAGAAGTAAGCTTGTGGGGCAAAATAGGTGTTCTTTTTTCTGTTTTCTGACTTTTAATGAAAATAAGCACAAACTGTGCCAGCAAATGTTTCTGGGTACATATACACATATACAAAGACATTATTAGTACTTTGTATGCATGCTAATCACCAAAACATTGTGCAAGAGCAATGTCCTTCTGTTGTTCAGTAAACTCAAAAACCAAAAACACTCCATATTTTCTTAAACTCTGTTACTAAGCCTATCAACATGTTTTGGACTAAGGTTTATGGAATATGCTCTCTCAAGATCAGAGTTTCAAGTGTAGGTTACACACCTGAGACTCTGGACAGAAACACATCTGTTCCTTTATGGCAATGAGATTTACCAAACCATCTTTCCTGTAACTGTTGATGTTCTTAGACTCACCCATACTTAAAAAAAAAAAGCTGCTTCAGTCTTGCACCCAAAGAGGCATTTTCTCTATGAGAAACAGCAAATTTAGCAAACGTAAAAAAACCCCCATAATGTAATGAAAAAAAAGATTTATTTTTTTTTCAGATCTTCTTATTGGAGGACAAGCTGAAACAATATTGTAAAGTTCCATATAAAATTAAAGTTTATCCTGGGCAAGTTCATGGATTTGCACAACTGAAGCCAGAAGATATGAAACCTGAGGATAAACCTTATATTGAAGAAGCTAGAAGGGATATGATTGATTGGATCAAAATGTTTGTTTGACAATAGCAGAAAGAAATGCTAGGCTTCAAGATCAGTGATTGATTTGATTTGAGAGAAGAAAACAGTCAAGTGAAAAATATCTCATTTTGAAAGTTATCATAAACTAAAATTGGAACATTTTAATTTATAACTTTAAATTATTTTTGACAATATGTATGGAAGATTGTGAAATAAAAGTCAGACTAAAGGATGATTAGGCATTAAAAAGATTTTTGACGTTTTCTTGCTTTTTATTTGCTTCATTATTTTACATTATGACCTTGATAGTGCTTATCCACTTCTTGTTGCTAGTAAGCATGACTTCATCATGACTTCACTTGGGTAATTTCAGGCTTTATTTTGGTTTGGAGATTGGTGGTCATAGGTGTTCACATGGAAGTACCCTGGCTTTGCATACAGACATTTTCTTTTTATATCTACAAAGTATTTTTCTCAGCTGTACTGGGCTGAATTTCCCATGCATGAAACAAACACTTGGCTATACTGAGGAGTTAGGAAGAAATTATGCTGTTAAGTGACCCCCTCCAGGTATTCCCTTGGCAATATTAAGAAGGATATTTCTAGTATTCCTTCATCAACATCAAGGAAAAACATAAACAATCCCCCCTGTTGAAGTAATCCAGACATGAGCACTGCAGAAACAGTGGGTTTGATGTAGTGATGAAATTGTGGTGACCAGGCACAGGGCTCATGCAATCCTGATTATATTTTTTGCTTCACATTATATCCTTGTTCCTCTCTCAAATTCTTCCCCTTTGTCACCCTTATATCCTCCCAACAACATAATGTATAAACAAAAATAAGCATCCCCATGTACACTGTGCCTTTGTGTGCTTTTTGAATTTCATTGCTTTGGTAATGACTTGGTAATTAGTGTTTACTCAGAGATTCTCTAAGGAACTCATCATCCTTTTTATTTTCTACATCTGTCAGTTTTTCAGCCTGCCACCTTGTTAACGTTGCCATAAGTTAAGGCTAGCTAGCTACATTAATATGACTTTCCCTCTGAAATCAGGCAGTCTGGCAGTTTCACACATTGTTATCCTATCAGTGTAACTGTATGGTCATGGGCATGCTGGTTGTCCACAAACCTCAACAGACCGAGTATGTTAAACAGTACTTGCTTGATGAGCCTCTTAGAAGGAGTCACACTTTTTTACGTACTCTGAGTTAGATGCATGGGAGAAATACCAACAAGATATTCTCAAGAGGCAAAAATAAAAAAAAATCACTGGCAACTGTAGAAAATCAGAGAACATTTGCAAAAGGTTTAGAGCAGCATTCTGTCAACATAAAACGTATCACAAAGTGTTGATCTTGTCTACTCAACTTATCAAACTCCAAACCCATCTAATTTTAAATTATTCAAGACTCCAAGAAGAGGGTATTAGAAGAAGAAAAAGATAAAGACAGAAAAGATATAGAAAAACACAAATATAGCTACCATTCCTAGTTCCAGTAGTGTTCAGTCTCTCACAGTTGCATGCCAAGTTGTATTAATGCTTTTAAATATTTTAGAGTCCTTATTCAATGTCAGTAGCTGGTCCCGTTTAATTACAGGAAAGTTGCCATATCTGTGTGTGAGATCCTGATTTTCAGTAATTACTCCTTCTGACATGAGCAGGAGTTCCTCTAGCATTCTGTTGCTTGCAGAAGAGCTGACATTTCATTACCCTTTTCCTTGCACCTTGTATTACGCAGACACCCAGACCCAGTCTGATCCATATGCAATCATTTTGTGTGGGTGTATAAAGAAATATCACCACTGTGCCATAAGAAATCTGGAGAACCTTGCCTCTTTATGGAATACAACCCTGATGGTGAAAGCACGGATTTGGCAGCAGTGGCCTTGCCTTGCCTTGCCTTGCCAGGGAACTGTCTTAAAACTATTTGCTGCCTTCATCTAGATGCATGGGAGAAATCCATCTGTGGGCAATTGTGAGCCATCTCTGGGCAATTGTGAGCCATAGTAATAAAGATTATATTGCGAGACCACTTCAGATGGAAAATATTTATATCCATGAACTTTAACTAACAGGAGAATCTGTGCCGCTTGTTTCCCAAGTCTGATGTTCTGCTTTGCAGTCAATGAGTTTTCAGGTGGAAGAGGAAAGGAGGATCTTTTCTGTGTGTGTGTGTAAATAAGGGCATTTTAAGGTATGTGAACAAAGTCATTTTTCTTTTCAGTTTTATTGGGGACCTTGAAATCCATGACACAAGTGGTTATCTCTTAAGCCCAAGGACTGACAAAATTACACAACCAAGGCCACTGCTGTACATTAAAATGTGAACTGTAAGGTACAGTACAATATATTTATCATCAATGTATCTTGCTGCTATCTGCCATCCAAAAAATGCTGGAACTGAGACTCTTTTCATTCTTCCAGTACCAGTAAATAAGCCTGGTCCACTGGCTTGTTGTGCATGACAAAGAGTTAGGATGGAAGATGTTATTAATTTATGTAATACTTGCATTTAGACAGTCCATAATCATGCAGGAGATTGTTAGATTTGTCTTCTTTTAGATTCACTACAGTCAAGCACTTAAGCTTTTGCTTTTTAATTCTGAGGAACAACATAGAAAATGGACACAACAAATTTCCCAGACAAACTAGGAAAAGAATGTTTTCCAAAGGTGAAGGAGGAGATGAATGTGCCTGAGATGACTGAAAAATGGGTGCATGCAGACATGCCTAGATCACAGTCCTATGACTAAGCAGGCTTAATTTGCTGCAAAAAGGACACACAAAGTGTGTCCTGAAATGCTCCTGACTTGCCCTGGGAAGATGGTGACTGAGAATGTGTTGATGCAAGCAAGTAATTTACTGGACCTAGCCAGTGGCTGCCTTCATGGTTCTCAGGAACAAAAGAAGGCATCAGAAGCAGGTTATAGGCCAAAATTAACTCAGGACCACAAAGATGGTAAGAGGGCTAGAGCACCTTTCCTGTGGAGACAGGGTGAGAGAGTTGGGGTTGTTCAGTCTGGAGTTCAGCAGGAGTGGGGCAAGGCTGGGGACTGGGAGTGGCTGGACTGGGGGTCTGCCCCTCTCTTCACCCTCTTCATGGATGCAGTGGAGAAGGTCGTGTTGGGAGGGCATGAGAAGGTGAGGAGGCAGCTGACATTAGGGTAACCATTGAGCTCTGAGAGGTTTCACAACTTCTTTGGGTTAACCTGCCCAGAAAAGTGACTGAATCTCCCTTTGGAGAGTTTCAAGACCTTCAGGGTGAGTGAAACTTTTAGTGGTGTGGTCTCGTCCTGGCCCATGGGAGATTGGACAAGGTGAGTTCTAAGGGCACCTTCAATCTCCAATCTCCTTTGATCCTCAAAATCCCATGATGACCTGACCTGGTGCTTTCAGTACAAGTCTGTCACCCATGTCCCCAGAGGGTTGTACCAGCTGTATCTTGTGTTGCCAGTCCCACAATGTTTCCATTTGTGCCAAGGACAGCTCCAGGCCCTTGGCACCACTTCAGTGCCTACATAACCTCAGAAAAATTCTCCAAGTGTCATGGCTTTGTGAAGGCAGCACCATATATTATGTCATTTTTGTAGGAGACAATGGATGAGCATGATGAAGTTCTTGGAAAAAGGAGTTAGAGGGAGGTGTGAAAGCAGTGTCTGCTGTAGTTTGTCCTGAAGTGAAAAAGGCTGGTTGCATTATTGGTGTTAAAACCTGTTTGAAGTGGGATGGAAACATACACTGCACGAACAACATCTTTTTCCTGTCTGTTTTCCCAAATACTATGCATTTTCTTAAAAATAAGCATTCAGTGGGGATCCCCTTTAGGTGACACTTATCCCTATGATCCAGGTATCGTGGGTGTGGGATAGAGTGTGTGGGATGCAGCTGCACGTTGTGTAAACAGATTTTATAGGAGAGATGTGAAAGACTGCTTGTACTCTTCTCCAAAGGCACCAAGACATGGGTCATCAGGGCTGGCACAGGGTGTCTCCAGCTATTCTGGGCATCCAGGTTCTCCTGCTGCTCACAGCATGTGGCCACCCATGGCCTCTGGGGTGCCTGAGAAATGGTCCCTTGGGTTGGTTAGTTGACCTCGCTGATGGTGGGTGCCCTGACCTCATCTCTGCTCACCCTGCTCTTTTCTCATTCCCACTCCTCAGTGAGCAGGTAAGGAGTTTGCAAGTAGTACATGAAAGTGCCCTTCAGGTCTTTCTTTAAAAGCTGTACTAAGGCAGGATGCCTCATACCTACAGAAACGGGAGGATGGTTTGCCTTGAGAGAAGGAAATGAGGTGGTTTTTGCATTTCTCAACCCAGGCATAACTCCAGTTTAGGCGGAATCTGCTGCAGTTGGTTATCACAGCTTGTTTTCAGCACTGCATTAACAGCACCGTGGTTAACAGCTTCACAGCCAGACCACTCTTGCTCCAGGAAATGTCCACAAGATGGGGCCCCTTTCCTTGACAGCCCTAAAGAAGACTTTTAGAGACTGTGGCTCTAATTACAGTAATCAACACTCTGAATGGTCTCTGTCAAATCCTGCAGTAAAAGTACACCAGTGTCAGAGGAAACCTGGCTTCCTAGTAAGTGGAAGCTGTAGCAAGCAAAGCTGTTGTTGTCTCTGTGTGCAGCAAGGCACCAGCCTGCTGGGCTGTGATAAATGTGGAATGTCACCTGCCCATTTGGAGTCTGTAGTTATTCAGAGAAAACACCGGTTGTCATACAGCATCATCACACCCTGTGTTTTATTTTGCACTACTGAATATTTATCAGTTTATCTCCTGTATGTAGCAAAGTCAAATTACCTTGGGATATCATTAGAGCTTGATAAGCCAATAAGTTGGAAGAAGCATGATTTGAATTTTAACCCAAGGTTATTCTCTTTCTGCTTGCTCATCATGAGTCAAATATTTCTTTCTCCAATATAAGCATGTCTAAATAGAGTTACACTAAGCTGCTTAAAGGAATTTTAACTGTGGTGAACAGTATTAGTTGCAAAATGCTGAGTTAATCTCCCTGCAATTCTCTGTTAAACTTAATTGGTCAAATAGTGCAAAATCACTTTAAAATTCTTCAGCAAACTAAAACCCAGTTGAGTGGGGAAGCCCAGATATTTATCACTGGAAAAGTGGTATTCCAAGAATAGCAGTTAGTAAATCTGAATTTCTGCCATCCAAGCTTCGCCAGTGCTCACTAGAGGTAGGAGAAGCCTCTACACAGACTAAAGTATTGTGGAGACAGATTTGTGTCTGGCACTCCTATGCTGCATGGGAAAATGGGGAGTAGCCACCTTGATGACATGCCGTACAAGAAATCGGACAAGGACTGATGAGCAATGGGAAGAACAAATAGATGGATGAAGGAGAAGGCAGAGAAGCATTTCAAACTAGTGCTGTTTGGAGTCTTGTGACCTATTTCTGTGTTGATGCTATAGCCCCAGGCTCATTGCTGTGGGTAAGAGAGCAGCACAGATGCTGTTGTGCTGTGGCTGCAATATTAGGAGTTCACAGATCAGACTCTGCCTAAACTGGGTCTTACTCTAATTGTTTTGCTATTTGGTTTTATTTTCTAGAGAGAGTTTATGTGATAAACTAAATACTGAAACTGTTTTTATAATACCATTTACTGCATTACAATTGTAGCCGAGAAATTGAAGGGATTATTGGAAGTGTATTAGACGTCTTATTGGCATCTATTTTAATTAGTTAGAGAACCTAGAATGGGATAAATAACTAAGATATATTCCAAACAAAAACCAGTTATACATTGAAGAGCACATTTGATTTTTATTGCCAGCATGCTGCATTTCACTTTAGTAAGGGGACCAGCCAGACCAAGGAATATTATTCCAGTACATGCATTTACATGGGAATAAGCAAAAAGTTCCATTTTGATCAGTTAAAGAGTGACAGCAGAGCAAGGTTAAACAGTTTCTCAGACTAGAGTAGAATAAATGCTTGCTTATATGACTGTGAAGGAGAAGAGTAGAGATCACCAAAAGTTTGTTTGGTTTAAAAAGATGCTACAGTGGCCTGTCTCCTTTTAAAAGATACAATAAACTAATCTGATCTTGAGGGTTTCTTCTGAGAGGACCTCCTAGGTCATAATCTCTATATAAACCTTTCTTCACTTGAGGAGAAATGGGGTAGCTTTCAGCTTGTCCTTTAAAATGTATACCTCTGGAGAAGTTATGTATCTGTGCTGTATGAGGATGTGTTATATGCACAGCACTGCTGTATGTCTCTATTATTCTGACCACTCTCAGTTCAGATTGCACAGTTTATAGCTTCGTAAAAAACCCCTCTGCTGATTTACCTTCTTCAAGCTGATTTATTAGAACCTTTAGAGATGCCAGTTAATTATGGGATCCCTGGGAAAGGATTATACGTGGCAGGGGATACAAGAGACCAACAAAGTGCACGTAGGAAGCAGCAGCTTTAGATTCCCTAAAAAAGGAAGAAAAAGGGCACTTACAGAATGAAAGCTTGAAGGGAACAGTAGTCAGAAAAACAGCATGATGACAGTGGGGTCCCACAGGAGTTACAGCAAGATGTTACCAGGTGCCAGAGTGTGAGGAGGAACTGTAAGACCACATGAGAGAAGTGGTTAGGAAACACTGTGTGGGGACATCACATGGAAATGCAGTTATCACATGCTGAATTGCTCCAGGCACAAAGCTAGGAGTGGTGGACTGACACAAACCCTTCCTCTGGCCTTAACACACTCATGGGTTATGCTGGCTGACCTGAAATTCATGAATGTTTATGGCATAAACCTGTCAACAGCCTGTTTACAATTAACACCTGGAATTTCCCTTCCAACCTTGCCCAATAATACCTAAATGGGTATTATTAGGTGTCTGGAGGGGGCTGGGGAGGACTGCACGAAGATTGACTCATAATCATAGTTGTTATTGCAGATGACAACTGATTTTCATTTCTGCTTTCCTGCAGATTCCTAGATGGCTGATGAATGAGGCCCTGCCCGTGTGATACTGGAGGCAGATTTGACTATAAAGGTTGTGGGGCAGGAAGTACAAGTTGAGCACATCAAGGTGTAAGTTTGCAAGCCACCTGCCAGCACAGGCAAATCTGTGATTGTGATTCATGATAAATTTGGATGGCAATACCCAAACACTAGATACATAGCTGATATGCTAACAACTAATGGATACATGTAAGAAATCTTTTATTCTCTATGAAATCTCACCCTTTATGATTTCTAGCCTTACATTACAACTGTTATATATGAAAGGAAAGTATTACCAGGGCAGTTTGAGCAATATATTTCCATAATACAAACCCAAAGAAGAACATTGCTGTGGAGCATGGCAGAGTACAACATAATTCCTTCATTCTTTGCTGTTTACAGAAGAAATGACTGCACATGTAGAATGCATAGAATATTGAAAACACTATGGAGTAAAAAGTGATTTTGCTTACTTTCCCAGCGAAGTGAGATGACTTTTAAAAATAATGTGTTCTGAAAGACAAGTATGTATTCTGTTTTTGCAAGCCTTTTTAAAATAAAGTCATCCAATCTGAGTTAAATGATGGCATTTTTAAAAATTTACATCTGCAGAAATATGAATGAATGCATATATTTTGAATATGATATTGAATATGTGCACATGAATCGTTCATATGCACACATAGATATTACATACAATCTCCTTCCCCCTTCAAAACTTTCACATTCATTTTCAATGTCCTGCAACGGTTAAATTCCAAAATGCAGAAAAATCTTGCAATAACTGGATATGTTGCAATGTACTCCATTTGCTTTATACATACAGACATAGGGTTTGAACAGGCATGCTGTGCATACTAAAAGGCAAACTTGCCTGTGATTCTGTACAAGTCTAGTTTAGTGATAGTGCCTTTAATGCCCTGAGCCTATGGAGCATGAGGGAAGCCAGATGTCAGCAGACAGTTGTGTTGTGGCTGAGATTTGTCTGTGAACTGAAAGGAGGAGTAACTGTCTCTGAAGAAAAAATCTCTACCTTTGCATTAGAGTTTCCTGATACAGTGGAGCAATGCAAGGATCTATGATCTGCTCCCTGTTACTCTCTTTCCTGAGGACTTGACATCCCTTATTCTGCTCCACGTTTGGAAGTATGTTTGTCTTGGGAACAAATGCAAATGTTCTCAAAGTGACACTGGATGCACACCCCTCATGCTGGGCAGGATACTGGCAAATCACTGCTATGGCAATGTGCTCCTCTGTTACAGCAAGTCTGCTCTGTCAAAAGTACTCAGCATCTGATCAATTAGTATTTTTCCATACTACCTTGCAAATTTTCCCAATGATTTCCCTATGCCATACTTGTTTTTGGGATATCTTCTTGCCCTCCACCTGAACTGTTAAGAATGCAGTGGTCAAGGGAAGGAGGCTTCAGGAGAACAGAGTGTTTTCAGGCATCAGTGTCTGAATGAAGACAAGTTGCACGTGTCTTCCAAGATGCTGCTGAATTGGTACACCTATGTTTACTGAGAGGAAACTGGAGGGATTTTTTCCTAGTGCAGTATGGGATGAGGAGCTATGGGAACTCCATTTCAGAGACCATATTAACTTGATGGCTTGTATCACCTTATTAGATCAGATTGAGAGGGAAAACTTGTTCTTCTGCATGGGTTTGGGAAGGTTCACTTTCAAAGCACTATGTGTTTCTGAGAGATTCTTATCTGAGGGCTGCACAGTTTTACCCATACATTTCCAAATACTTTTATGCTCTGGATATCACTGTTGGGTTTTTATAAAAAGTAGAAATTATAGAAATGATCAAAGAAGATGAAGAAAAATAAATGCTTGCAATGTACTTCAGTCTGATTTAGGCCAAACTGATCCAGTCATTTCACCATGTTCAATAACATCCATGAGGTGTGTCTGAGGATGGAGAGAGCCAAAGACATTTTAATAAGTGAAAGATGATTGCTGTTTCCCAGGGATCCCATTGCTTCCAACTGGGATGGGCTTGGGAGAACACACAGCAGCACCTGGTGGTGACCCAGTGATGGCAGCCTGCAGAGTCCCTTCTGCATGAGGAAAGTCTGTCCTGCACTAGCGAGAGAGCTGACACAGCTCTGCTTGCTGGTCATGCCACACATACCAGCCCAGGTCATCCGGAGCCAGGGTTTGCATCCTGTGATGCAGGAGCTCAGTACTGAGTGGACTCTTACTGCACTTCCCTTTTTCCAGTCACCAAATGAGCAAAACATGACTCCCCTTCTCCCCACACAGTTTCCCTTCACTCGTTCTGTGCTGACCTTAGTCCACCAGGCGTCTGTTGTTTTGGTTTTTTCTAGCTCATAAATAAGCCTCACCATGTGCTCTGTAGTAAACAACAATTTTATGTAATTGTCTTGGTTTACATGAAACCCATCAATGATGGATTTATGTTAAATGCTGTATGTTGTATGAAAAATGTAAATTTTTTGTAATCAGGACACAGTTTTATCATCTTTTACTGATCTTCTGTTGTTTTACTGTGTATAGTTTCAAATTATGTACTCAAACACAGGTGAAATATGGATAAGAGTAATAATATTTTCCAGATTTGTATCACAGAATGCATTTTGTGGATTAGGCACTGAAAAAAGCTTTTACAGATATATTTAAAGGTTTTCTAATGCCCATAGATATTTCTGTGGAATAAGTAACAATGTTATTTAAGAACATTACTTTCTCAGGAAAAAAGATAATAAAATTTTTGTCTGGGTAGAAACCTTCCATGCAATGAAGGGCCAAAAAAAAAATCTCAGTGTGTGATTAATGAATTCAATTTTGATTTTTGTGTTTTTGTGGAGAGCCAGCTACCCAGATTTTTTTCAGGAAGAGAAGTTTAGAAGCTTTCTGATGAGTGATCTGAATTTGAGGATTGGCTGAAAACTTGAGATAGCAGGAAATTACTCAAGTAAAATATCAGGGAGTTGGATATCACATTGCCTGCTGCTGTCATAACTGCCTTTTCCAACTTTGGTTTGGTTTGTTTTTGTTTGGTTTGGTTTGGGGTTTCTTTTTTTTTTTGTTTTGTTTGAGATTGGATGCAGCTATTTTAGCTACACTAGCCAAAGTGGCCTTTTGGAATGACTCCCTAGAAGTGGATGGAATCAATGATTTGGCCTTGAAGAGAATTCAAGGACAACTCCCTTAGTAGTGGCTTGGTGAAGAATTTTTGTCATCTGCTGTTGACAACAGTTGCTTCCTCTGCTTCAACAAGCCCAGGTTAAAAGTGCTCAGTGACGCAAATCACGAGAAACCATAATTCTGATCTGGTGTCTCACTGTGTCTAACAGGCTGATCCTTGGAGGCGTTGGATGGAAGAAGACAGGAGTTATTGATCGTGCCGGAGAACTTTCCCAGCATGGTGTAATTGCCCCCAGGGAGGCGATGGCTGCATCATCAGGCAGAGTGAGGGCCAGTGGCTCCCAAGGGAATGTGGTGCTGGGAGCCAGGAGGAGTATCACATCTTCCCCTCCTGTGTGCAGCGCTGCCTGCACATTTATCAGCAAAGACCCGTCACTGGCAGGCTCTGCTGCCTTAATAACAGAGAGGGAAGCTGCTGGCAAGACAACACTCAGAAGGGGTCAGGCTAATTAGGGGCCAAACTAATTAACTTTGCTGGGAGAGCAAATACCTCGGATTATTGAGAGTAGCTGCATCGAACGTTGCTGAGCCTGGGTGTGTGGTGGGAAGGTTATGGGAGACATAAGCGAATCATTTCCAGAGTGCTCCTGTCTCAGACCGGTCAGTTGTCTTGGAAACCTTTTAGCTTGGAATCTGCCCCCAGTCTGCTGCAATGGGAGCGCAGGGTTGGGCGCTGCCTGGCATTTCTTACAGGCAATTCACACGTTTCAAGTGTCAGCTCCACTCAGGAAAGAATGTCTTGGCACTTAACTTGCTTGTTGTGTGTGTTTGTGTGTTGGCAGATAATGTTGTGTTTGCGAGGCTGGTTTATTGGGGAATTTCACTGGTGCCCAAGGGGGTGAGGAGCTGGGGCTGGGAACAGTGTGGAGGTGATATAAAAGCCTGACCTGCCACCCCACTCCCACCAATACTTTCTCTTTACTGTCTCTGCGTGGTGACACTGCTTCAGGGGTAAACAGGTATTTTCAGAAATCAGCATCTCGGCAAGATGTATTTCAGGCTACGTTGCAAATTCTGAAAACATCTACCATGTTTGTCACGTTGACTTCCCTGCAACAAATATCACAAATGGCAACTTACAGTTGTTATTGTCAGCATTTTCACTGGCTAATAAGTAATATTTTCTAGGGAGGTTTTTACTACTTTTTAATCAAAATTCACAAAACAAAAATTTGTCCAGCTTCTCACAGAATGGTAAGCTTTTTTAACTCTTAGGTAGGTGTGTAATCAATATTATCAATACCCATCCTTTTTGGGTTTTTTGATGTAGTTATGTTGCTTTTTTAATTGAATCTCATTGAGACTTTTTTTTACTCTTTCTAATATCAGATTAGCAACCCCTAACATTTACCTGAAATAATTAATTATTTAAAGTATGCAAAAGAAAATATAGTAGCAGCATAATATGGTGATAGTCATATGCATCTCTATATTTTCAAATACTGGTTTTACTATGGTTGCTTGATTTGCATTTTCTTACATATTCCAGAGAAGCTGATGCTGGGGATCTCCCTGATAAGGGAGAAGTGTGGTGCAAAGAAATTAGAGGTCACTGGTTTTTGAGTGGGTGGTGTTGATGTAGGTCACCTGATGATTGTCACTCAGAATTAAAGGCCGGTGCATCTCTCAAAGGTGGGTAAATCCGAGAATGTCCTACAAGCTGGTACAAATGCATAAGTGTATTGGGTAGCCTAAACACTTGATGTAGCACCATTTTTTCAAACGAGGCTATCACCTGATGAAGAGAGGTATTTTTAGCAGAGTTGGAAGGAGACTATGCAAAGAAGATGGTGGTGAGGATATTGGTTCCTAGTTTTGGAACAGGTCATAGCAGCCATGTCCTTATTTTGGATCTGGACAGATACACATGTTGTCCTTGGGTCACTTTCCCAATTTAGCTTCCTTTTTCCTGTTTACTACTGCTCTGCATACTGCAGAGCCAGAACTTCACCCAGGAGCAGAGAGTGTTATTTTTGTTGTAGCTGCTCTCTAAAGCTAGATTGCAGTTATTTTAACACCAACTTTCCTTTATTGTAACACCAGCTTTCCTTTTGTGCTCTGCTCAAGAAGCTGGGATAGCTGAGCTGCCCTTTCCTGGTGTTCTCAGAATGTACATTTTGGACTGCTTGCTAAAGCATTATTTTTCCCAGTCAGTTTGAAAGAACTCAAGCTTGTGTGCACAAAAGATATCTTTGAACTCTTAATTCAGATATTCAATCTATATTAAGAAAGTGGCTTTAATAGAGTTTTACTGTAGAAAGGTATCCTTTGAGGAGCCATGATACCAGTAGCTTCAAAGTAAAGCTAGTATGTGTGGCTACATATTGTGTGAGATATGAAGATTTCTCACTGCAGAAGCAGAATGCTCTGAGTCTGGATTTCCCCTAAAATGTAAATCAGAGATTTTGTTTTCATGTTTTCTAGGACTAATCAAAGATTCTGATGATATATCAAGTCTTATGAACCCTAAATTTTTCATTTTTGCTGAAAAAGATGACTTCATTCCTCTTCATCAAATATGCTAATAACCTCCATCATCTTTGATTTCTGCATGTTTTAATTTGCATCCTAAATTGCGAGTTAAAACTCAGACTCCTAATAGTGCTTAAAGATCAAAAAACAAGCAGAAAAATGGAACTAGACATAGAAGGGCTAATGTAACCTAGGCAAAGAATGAAGAATATATATATATATATATATATATATATATATATATAAGTCTCTTTAAAAGTATGGTTACTAAGCCAAGTTAAAAGGTTTTATCAAAATTCCACTGCTATTTTGGAGTAATCTACTCAAGCACCTATCCTTTACTGTATGACATTTTTCTGTTGGTCCCAGGAACCCATAAACCATCCATATGTGTCTGTTAAAAGCTTTTTATTCAGTTATATTGTATGTGGCACTTCACATATAGGAAATACCTTTCTTATGTCCATGTTTTTGCAATTCTCCTTCATGAGGTTCATTTAAAGCCAGGAGTATTGCACATTACATGTTCAATAGATTTATTGAACTTTTATCATATATTTCATGTTTTCTTATATGCTTCCAGTGCACATGTGATGGACACAGCCCACCAGCATGAGCATTTTAGAGACTGACAGGAGTTCACTGTAGATGTGCTTAAAACATCTACATCTTTTGAGGAAAAAAAGAGCACCTGGTTTGCAAGCAAGTACATTATACAAGAATTGAAAGTGAGTACCAGCCTTGCTGCTGTGGTCCCAGCTGCATTCATAAGTAAATCAGTATCAGCTTTTGTAGAAAGTGCCCTGCAAACACCAAGGTGGACCATATTTCAAAATG
>VYXF01008153.1:356476-372228 GCA_013397295.1 Polioptila caerulea | reverse complement strand
AAAGAGTTGTTTGTTTTTTTTTTTCTAGATGGATTGTTCAGCTAAATCGGCACGTTTTCTAAACGGAGAGAAAAAGCCCTGCGGGGGCGAATATCATTCGTGTGAGCCCAGGATGCGGCTTGGTGCTCAGCTATGGCAGCACACCCCGCCTACGCCAGCAGCCAAACGCCGAGATTTAGAGCCAGCGGCCCTCGTCACTCCGCCGGGCACGAAGACAAAGGCAGGGCCTTATGTAACTCTGTTTTAGAGGAACCTGATCCTGGCGTGTGGTGAGTTAGCGCTTTGTTCGGGGATCCCGTCCCGCCGGGAGCAGCCGCGCTGAGCTCCCGCCTCCTGCTCCCACCGCCCCGCCGTGCCGCAGGTAGGGCTGGGCTGCTTTGGGGCTTTTGGAACTCCGGGCCCTTCCTTCCCAGAGACGGAGGAGAGGTGCTTGCGAGGCGTGAATCAGCACTTTCATTTTATTTGCAGGCAGAGTGCTATGCAGTTGGGGGTTACTTTCTTTTTTTTATTTTTTCTTTTTAATTTTTTTTTGAGATGATGGTTCAGCTTTTCTTTTCCCTCCAGAGGTGGGGAAGACCTCTGAGGAGGAAGACTAAGGAGAGTGTGGTGAAAGTGATGGTGCCCCACAGCAGTATCTTCATATTTTCACTGGCTGTAGATTCAAGTATCTGAAAATTAATTCTTGTTTCATCTTCCAATAAACTCTCCAGCGTTTGCCGGTGGAAATGACGGTACACCAAGGCTATGGGTTTTCAGATCCTCCCAAAAGAATAGCTTTAATAAATGTAAGAGGGGGAAATTAATTTTTCAGTAATGTTTCAATAGCACCTTAGAAATGGAAAAGGATGCTGTTTGTATGTACTGCAGCAGCTGCAGAAACACTGAAGTGTCTTGCCTGTGCTGCAGAGCTTGCAAGTCTATATGGCTTATAAACCATACAAGCCAATGCTATCCCTCACAGTCTTGTATCTGAAGATGTTGTCATCAGTGAATATATCTACATCTTTAAATATTTCATGTTCTATACGTTGCTTTACATTTTATCAGATAGTATGAAATGTTTTCGATTAAAGCCTTTGAGCATATACTGGTAAGGGCATTGTGTTTCTGGAGTTCTGAAATATATGTTTCTTTAATATTTAATCCCTGGTTTTGTTATATTTTCTGATTTATTCTAATCAAAAGGAGACAGTTGATGAATGGAAAATTAGTTATGAACTTCTTCTTATATATTTGCACTGTATTTTGCCTTGTATGCACATTTATTAATTCATTTTTTTCTGGTAAACTTATTTTAAATTAGAAAGCCTATATGTGAGACCACAACATGTAGGGGGAAAAGGACACTTATGGGTGTGGCTTATTTAAAAAAGAAAAGGTAGAGTACTAGTATAGATGTGTGCCCAGAGATAATAGAACTTTCAAATATGACACAGCTTGTCTTGAACTGATATGAACTGATCTGCAAAAATGAAGTCTCCTGGTATCTGCAAACTAGCCCTGGTGATACTGCTTGATTCTGAATTTTAAAGTCTGTGAATCCAGAATATAGTGGCCTCTAGAATTCTGTTGAATTTTTCTGACTGTCAAGTTTCTTGTTGGCTTTCCTAAAGCTGTCCCTTTACTGAGACAAATCTTTAAGTCCCACTTGTCCAGGGACAGTTCACTAATCTGCTTTTTCCTGTTTCTCTCTGTATTTTTGGCACAGTCAAGTTTGAAGATCCTTGTTTCTTTACTAGCAAAGTTTCTATGATAATACACGTGATTTATCTGTAGAAAGCTTGGGCAAAGCTATATCTAAATTCTTTTCGTGTTCTTGAATCATTTGTAGATGCTCTGTGAATATTCTCAGGTCTGTTCACTCAGTTGGTTAACCTAAGCTTGATGGCAGGAAATCATTAACTTGAGTCCAAGGAGCTACATAAAAGTGTGTTAGATTCTGCTGGTACTTTTTGACCTTTGTGAATTACTTGTTTATTTTGATTTAAGCAATAGTTTGAAAAAGATTAACCATACCCTTCTCTTACTTTCTTGATAAAGGAGTTGGCTTAACGTTAAGATTTTGGTTTTTTATGTTCAGTTTTCTTTTTTTCCTATCTTGTAGTTTTAATGCATTCTTTATTTAATATTAAAGAAATGCAATTTTATACTCTGTCTTGCGCCAGTACATTTTTCTTGGCATCTTTCTTAAGCATCCTTTTTCAAAAGTCTGCAACATCTGAGGCTAAAGCTGTTTAGAAGAAGGATTTATAGACACTGAAAATTTCAGTTAAGTAAAATTTTAAGTCCCTGGATGAAAATATAATGCTTAATTTATGTGTAATTATATCTTTCTACACAGTAGCTGTTGTTTTTTTCCTTTCAAAATGCTGAGTCTTGTATTAAGCCTTTAATGTCTACTAAAGAAAGCTGTGCATTTCCTGACAGGAAATACACGTGATGAAGAGTGGAAGGACTGTCTTCATTGCTATGTAAATAGTTTGTGATGGTTGCCTTGCTGCTTGCGGATAACTTTATTTTTCTTGTACTACTTACTGTAGGGCATGCAAATCCTAGCATGTGCCAGGTCCCTGCTGAAGACTTCAGAACATAAGAAATTCTAACAAGAATCTTATTTATGTTAGATAACCCAATGGGCTTATTGACTAATGCTTAATTTTAGATCAAACAGTAATGAGCATGTTCCTATTACTGTAATGATTAAAAAATTCAAAAACTGATGACACTGCTGTCTTCTGAAGTTTTTCAGTGTGGCATGCTTTGGTATTCGCTGCTGAATATTTTCTGTTCTTCAGCATCACCCATGGCCAACGAATCGAGGCCGTGCCCGTGTGACATTGGAGACAGGTTTGACTATGGAGGCCGTGGGCAGGAGGTGCAAGTCGGGCACATCAAGGCCTACGTCTGCAAACCTTCTGCCAGCACCGACAGAGCTGTGATTGTGATCCACGACATATTTGGATGGCAACTCCCAAACACCAGATACATAGCTGATATGCTAACAACTAATGGATACATGTAAGAAATGCTGCTGTTTCCAAAGCGTCTTTTTAATAAGAAAGTTTGTTGAACCATTTCCTCTTTTCATATAAACCGTACAAACACAAATAATTTGACGCCTTTCTCCAAGGATCTTTCTGGTAAAACAGTGAAAGAAGTCTAAAATAATTGACTAGTCTTATCATAATGCATTAGTAGGTAAGCACAGAAGAAGAGAGGGGAAACAAAAAATTTTCATATTCTGCATCTTTCATCCTCCATGAGCCTGAAGCAGCTTGCTTCCTCCCTTCTTCTGTGCAGCTTGGCTGTTATGGTAAAAATTCCAAAGAAGCTGAAGATTTTTCTGTGAAGGGAAAGTGTACTAGCTTTTGCCAAATAGAGAAACAAATTCTCAAATATGTAAAAAAAAAAAAAGTCTATTGAGTACCCTCTTTCTTGTATTACTGGATTAGTGGGGATAGTGTTCCTTCTAGGCTAAACATACATACCGTGTAAATTGTAGTTGCTTTGGTTTGGTTTTGGATTTCTTTCTTTAAGTTTGGTAGGAAACCACCATGGATTTTCAGTTATAGTTAACTATTTATCAAATTAGGTAATGAATTTTTACAGGGCAAAATGTAATTTATACTAAGTTTTATTAGATGTAGAAAATTATTGTTGGTTGCTGGTATGATGCTTTGGTATGGGTTAAATACTATGTATTCAGAAAAATAAATTTGTTGTGTAGTACAGGTCTTGCCTTTAATCCTTCTCCAGTATTTTTTCATGGATGTAAAATATTTTCATTTTTCTTTCAGAGCCATCTGCCCAGATTTTTTTGTGGGACAAGAAGCTTGGAAACCTTCTAATGACTGGGCATCTTTCGATGACTGGGTGAAAACACGAGATGCCGGCAAAATAGACAAGTACAGCCATTGTTCATAGGAATTTTTGTGTCAGTAAAAATATAAAATTAGATCCTAAATTATTATTGGGTCAAATATAGCTGGATGTCCACAAATAGCAACTTCATGCAGCTCATGGGACAAGCTCATGGTTATGTGAGCAGTGCTTTACAGATAAAAGTAGACATTCGAAGAATAAAAGTGTCCAGTTTGTCTGGGCACAGAAAGTAGAAGCAAAATGAATGACTCCCAAGAAAAGAACCAGCAAAGGCTAGAAAATGCAGCTCACTCTGGCCACTTTGATCCCTCAGGAAGGCACAGATTCCATGGATTTTAGATAGGGTGCAAACGCAAGCATTATGTAATGAAAAATCCTTTCTTCTGCTCCCCATCAGACCACAGCTAGTGCAAAGCATACTGTTTTCCCACTTTTCTTTATTTTTCCCATTTTTATCTGACATGTGGCTTGGTTGCATAAAGTAACTGCTGATTTAGAAAAAACAATTTGAAATTTGCTTGCACAATTTTATAAAATATTTGTCATCCTTGTGAGAGATGCTTTGCATCTAAGTCACATTTGTGATAACAGGATGCTCTTGACTGGCTGTGTGTCTCAAACTTTTATTTGTGTTAGTCTGTATGATAACTACTGTTATTTGTGAAATTGATTGGACTGCTGTTCATAGAATCACCTCATATGCTAGTAACAATGATCTAGGAAGACTGGATTTTCTCCTTTGTCTTCTCCTCTGGAGTTTGTCTTGTATTTTAGAAATGAGTAATAGTAGTGTTGTAGGCTGACCCCAGCCAGCAGCAAAAAACCTGGACTACCACTCACTCCCTCCCTCCCACGAGAGGAAGAGGGATGAGAATAAGGGAAAAAAAGCAAGAAACCTCATGGGTTTAGATAAAGACAATTTGATAAGTAAGGGAAAAAGAAAAACCAGGAGTGATGCAAAGACAGTCACTCTGTCCCAGAAGCAGACTGATGCCCACCCAGTCTCTGAGCAGCATCCACCAAGGAGGCCAGAACAGGGTTAGAGCTTTAATTCACTCTCATTTGCATGTCTCAGAGAAGTTGATGTTGTCCTCAAGTATCTAAAGGACCAATGTGGTGCGAAGAAGATTGGTGTCATTGGGTTTTGCTGGGGTGGAGCGGCAGTGCAACATCTGATGCTGAAAAACCCTCATTTAAAGACTGGAGTGTCCCTCTATGGTAAGCCTGAAATATCTGCTGCATTCTGAGCAGAATACCAGTGCAGGGAGGCAATTCTGTGTTATATCTCTTGCTGTAACAAAATTCAGTGGGACATCTAGTGGAACGAGGTGATTTTATCATAAATAATCTATGAGTGATTTGATTTTGCACACTCACATTTTACACTTAACTGTTCCCAGCGAGATCTGTATATCTAAAGAGTGGCATGACCACGATCACATCTGTAAATGTAGTACCAAATGCCATGGCTTCACTGTGGCTGAGGTTCCTCTTGGCTGGTGATGACAAAAGGGCTTATAGATGCATCTTTTACATCTTTTAGACATCTTGTTACTTATAGGAACCATTTTTAACTCTCTGTTTTAATCCTGTACTCTCACACATTACTCAATGCATTTATGCTTCCTTTGATATTTTTCTTATTAGCCTCTGTACTTCTACAGAATCCAGACCAACCCATATTAATTAGAGATGAAAGCAAGGTATTGAAGGTATTTTTCCAGAAAGTTTATAGGGATTGTTTTGCTGCACTGATATTCTGATCAGCTGAGTCAATTCAACAGTGTTACTTGCAAATATTTTACTTTTTCATTGTAATAATCTCAGGAATGAAAAGAGTAGTCAGGGTGGCAGCTGGTAAGTTCTACTGTAACTTTTATTCAAATATATTTGAATAGTCAAAATTACAATATCAATTTGTTATGAAATCATATCAGTGTAAATATATGTACCCTGAAATCGTAACCGTGCATGTGGAATGATGAATATTTACAATTATCTTAAAAATGGTCCTCCCAAGCCAGAGGTGAGCAGTTCCAAAGTGTCCATCTCTCATGGAGCCCTGTTTCTGACAGTGGTCAGAAGCAGTTGCTCAAAGCAACCCACAAAAATTGGGCAAGTGTAACAATTCTTCCTTGACTTTTTCCCACAGAACTGTCTTCTGGTCTCTTTTTCACACATCTGATGTTTTCTTTAATGACATTGCAAACATTCCATAGCAAAAGGGACTTTTAAGCAAAGTGTGTTAAATTCCATTACAAACAGACCAGCTGGAGCTGATGAAAATGTCTCGAAGTTTCACTGTATAGATTTTGTAGTATTTTAGCTACTTTAGGTAGCATAACTCAATGTATGTATGTTTTCTTCTTCCTTAGGGGTGATCAGGCGTTTTGAGGACAAACACAGTTTGCTGCATCCCACCTTCTTCATTTTTGGTGAGAAGGATGACATTATTCCATTGGAGCAGGTGAGTTTCCCATCACAGATATTTGTCTTTTTAATGCTTTTCATGCTTATTTTGTAGTTTGGTTTTTAATGAACACAAAGTAGAAAACTAATTTGCACTTTTCTTTCTCTTTCACTAACTCTTATAGTACTTCTACACAAATATAAGTTGCATATCCCCAAATCAAAAAGTTTTACCAGGACACTAAAAATACTTTCTGTCCCTGTTTGAAAATTTGGATGAATTTCATGAGTTCCTAGGAAAAGAGCAAGAATCCAAAGAAAGCCTTCTGACAAGTTTAAGATAGGAGACCCTTTCTAGTGATACCAGTGATCCATAAAATCTGCCTGTTCCAATGGAATCACTTGTTGCAGGAGAATTAAAAAGGTCATGTTGCTATCTTTTTCCTTTTTCCACTGTCCTGCAGAGATTCCCCTTTCTGTCACTCTGTCAACAGCCTTTCTCTGGAGCCTGGGTGGAGAATGATTGGAGAAAAATTATCATCTGCAAGGGCATCAAAGGGAGACATATTTTCATTGAGTGATGGTGGCTTTAACTTTCCTAGCAAAGATTCCCGTCACTTTGAAAGGCTGATTTTGTCTCTGGCTCTCCTTCCTCAACTTCAAATTAATTCAAACTCTTGCCCCATTTTTTTAATGTGAAGTCTGTTGGCAGCAACTCATACAGTGTTCACTACATGATAACCTTCTCATGATGCTGAGCAGTAGGGTTTTGACCTTTACAGGTATTAATAGTAATCCATATAATATTTTTTTACATTTTATACAGTCACATGCTGGTATTTTACTGGGAAGAAAAGCCTAGTTAAATAAAGCAAGTGCAGTAACAGAAATGCATTTAGGTATAAAATTTAGTAGAACAGAAAACAGTGGCAAGGATAAATTATGACTGTCTTTCAGAAAACTAAAAAATGAGGATAGTTTTGGGACTGTAAATATAGACCAGGTTAATTTTGTACTCAGCCAACATAGGATGTTCTGTGTTACAGGTCACCTTGCTGGAGCAGAAGCTTAAACAGAACTGTAAAGTTGATTATGAAGTTAAAATTTACCCTGGACAGACACATGGGTTTGTGCACCGCAAAAGAGAAGATATCAATCCTCAAGATAAACCTTATATTGAGGAAGGAAGAAAGGATATGATCAACTGGCTGAATAAATATCTTTAGGTTAAATTGATGCCAATAAACAAAATTAATTGTTGTACGAAATCAGAAAATAATACAGACTATATTGCTTAAGATGTTCTTACAACCATGAAAATATTTTTTTGAACTCTTCTGCAATAATACTACTTATTTGTACTTACCTTCCAAGTAGGGCCTTAGAAATGGCTTTTCGAATGCTTAAAGCTATAAATGTAAAGAAGGTTTCTAACACTGGTCTTGTATATCTTAAAATTATTAAAATTTTCATGTGGCATATTTTTGGGCACCTGAAAGTTTAATCTTTTTATATCAATGTCAAGATGATTAAAAATCATTGAAACTCTGCCCATGCTTGAGAAATTCTCTCCTTAAAGCTATGTTTAGCATTGTTTAGCTGTGAGATTTTTCAGCTCTAAGACTTTCAGCTTTTAGGTAAATATAGTTCTGGGTTGGGGGCTGGGAGATTTTTTTGGAAACAGAATATCCTATTCAGAATTCATGAGAAGAGAGCTAGAAAAAGGAAGAGGAAAGACAGTGGAAAGAAAAGTACGTGAACAGATAGGGAGCTGCAAAAAGTTGGGAACCATGACTTGAAGTGCTTAGAAGAAATCACATCATTTCACAATTCTCTTGATGCAAATTCTATAATACTCATGGTTTCAGGCAGTTGCCCTACCTGCTGAACCTAATTCACAGTTTAATCTGCACTCCATGGTGTCTCTTCAGAGTGTCCCACCATGTGTGTCCCACCTCAAGTCCTAAATTCCCAGCAGTGCTTCAACCATCCCTCCATTTCTACCCACTTCTTCACATCACTCCTTCCCTTCTGCAATGCACTCTGTATGTCCCATGAGAAAGCACTTCTCTCTGCAGCTCACTGGTAGATATTAAAAAAAAAAAATCTCCTATCTTTCAAAAAGATTTCATGCTGACCTCTGAGGCAAAAGTGCAAAATCTTCCCTTGCACTGTAGTTCATGTCCTTGGTCAGTAAATATTGCTGTTCTGTGGTTTGGACACTGCACATTGTGTTTCAACGATTTCAGGAGAGATGAGCCTTCAGCTCTCACTGGATCCAGCCAGTGCAGGGAAAGCCTCCTCAGGTATGCAGGGCATTGCTGCCATGAGTCGTGCTGGAAGAAACAGTCCCTCCACACCAGAGGTGAGAAGCTCCATGATGCCTCCCCTGATCCCGCCCTTGTGCTCGGTCTGTGCAGGTTCACAGTGGCTTATAGACAGAGGGAACAGCCAGACAGTGACTTCTGTGCTTCCTTCCAGTCCTGACATGGTTCTGTTCTCAGCAGGTGGAAGAGGAACTGTTTCCCAGGGGAGAACTGCAGACACCTCCATGCACTAGAGCAGGCACATCTGATGCATGTGCCTGCCCAGCTCTAGGGAGCTGGAACACAGCAGTGCACAAACCTGCCTGGAAGGGAAGCAATGTAGGTTTGTGGTTCAGGTAATCTGTAAAGTATAAATTTAATTCCCAGCTCTGGATTCCTGCCAATTTATCAGGGTTGCTATGAGAACAGAGAGAGATGATGAAACTGAACTCTCTACAACTGTTTTCTCATGTGGATTTTAAATAAAAGAGCCTGGGTTTCTCTGAAAGTAATGTCTTGGTTGGCAAACCTGTCCAGCTTGGTTTTTTGTGTGAATGAACATATGTCTTGGGGAATAGGGCTAAGTATTGCCACATTTGCACTGAGACAGGAAAAGACTGTAAAACTAAAGAATATTTTGTCAAAATTAACTTTCCTAGGAGAATTCAGAGTCTCTTGCTGTAGGACATGTGTTACAGTTTATTATATGTTTGTTTTTTCAGGGAATAAAAAGGTGCATTAGAAGAAGTCATTGCCAGCAGGGAGGTGATCCTGCCCCTCTACTCAGCCCTGGTGAGGCCACACTTGGAGTGCTGTGTCCAGTTCTGGACTCCTCAGTAAAAGAGAGTTCCTGTAACGAGCCCAGAGGAGGGCAACAAAGATGATGAGGGCACAGAAGCATCTCTCTTGCAAGGAGACAAGGGGACAACTGGCCTGTTCAGCCCCAAGGAGTGATGACTGAGGGGGACCTCATCAGTGTCTATTGGTATTTGAAGGGAAGGGATCAAGAGGACACAGCCAAGGTCTTCTTGGCGGTGTCAAGCAATAGGGCAAGAGGCAACAGGCAGAAACTGATGCATGAGAAGTTCCACCTAAACATGAAGAAGAACTTCTTTACTGTGCAGGTGACCATGGACTGGAGCAGGTTGCCCAGAGTGGCTGTGGAATCTCTCTTACTGAAGGTATTCCAGGACTCTCTGGATGCAATCCTGTGTGATGATGACCCACCGTGGTCTCTTCCAACCTTACTGGTGATTTTGTGATTCTGTAAAGTACACTATCTAAGATGAAAGGCTCAGAAAACTCAATACTGGCACAAGCACTTTGGCACCTGTTATCTTTAATCAGTTTAATATTACACTGGCTTAACTCCTACTCCAATTTGCTTACCTTTGTTACATGCTAAATGGGAGCTTTTTTTATGGGTTTCAGTTAAATCTTTATGGCAACAGTTTTTAATCCACAAAATGCCTCTTCGGCTCTCTGCCTTTTTCTGCATTGCTCTGTGAAGTTCACATTTATTGTTAGGTTTTGTTTACTGTGGTGTTTAAACCAGATAGCTGCTGTTATACCTTGTTAACTTTTCTCAGCTTCTTTGACTCCTAAATTGGAATGGGCTTTTTGTGTAGACGCCAGCAAGTGACAGCTGTAGAGTCAGCAAAGACAAAGAAAAGCACTCCTGCTCCCCCCTCCTTCCAGACATGCATATTACATACATAACAGTGCCAATATTCCCATAAAATAACATGCACTCAGTCAGTATAAAAAAAGGCCCTCCACCTTCTTGCCTGCAGGAAGGAGGGCAAGATGGTATGCTTTATGGTACATTATAAGAGACTGTGCCCTTGCTTTAAAATGTGTCCCTCTGCACAGCTCCAACTGCACGAATGTGGGGAGCAGTTCTTCCTCAGCTGCAACCTCTGACTCCAAGGAACTTTGCTGCTAGGTCTTGAAAGGGCTTTTTTGTCTTATTTTTTCTTCAAAGCAGGCCCTAGGGAAGGAGCTGAATGATTGCTATGCTGGATTAGTGAGGCTTCAGGGCTGTAAGCCTGACCAGAATTTGAACTCAATGGAATTTGGAGAATTGATGAAAGATGTGATAGAGATGACTACACCAATAGATTCAGGTCCAGCTCATCTGAATGCCTTGTAACTCATTTTGGCCACATTCACAGACATACTGAATTTGCTATTCAGGACTGTAGCTGCTTACATAGGTTGTGATCAAACTGAACTCCATACGTTTAACTAATGAGATTTCAATGTGTTTTGCCACAGACCAGGAGTGGTAGCTCAGGCTCTAGAAAGGTGCACTGAGGACACAATTTTTGAGGTGGGTTGTTTTGTCACAGGGACACAAAACCATCTAGTTTCATTTCGTTTGAGATAAGAAAAAATAAAGGCAGACCCACTGAAAGCGCTTTAGTCAGAGCTCCCATGGGAAGAGCAATGGGAATTTGGTACCTACTTCCTCTTTATACCTTCAGAAGCCTCCAGCACACTTTGCTTATTTTCTGGTTTCTTGTGTTTGGCACTGAAGTTTATCAAAGCGCAATGAATAACAGAATGCTAAATTTCAGAAAGTGAGGAGTGGAATGGGCTAATGAAGCTCCAAAACAAAGTTCCCCTTTCAGATCATCAGTGAAGCAGATGGTGACACCTGTGGCAATACATTTCCTTTCCTTCCCTTCCTGCTGTATTAAGAGCTCGTGAGGAAATTTCACATCTGGGCTGGTAGTTTGCCCAGAACTTCAGCAAAGCTATGCTAATGTTATTTGTTAAGGGAATTGCAAGTTATTCCAACTGCACTAATGAACTGTTCTCCAGTTTTGCTTCCAGGTGTTCAGTTTATAGATAGTTGATGATTTCTTTATAGTTCTTTCTTATTTTTTTTTTTTTCCAGAATCCTTAGAAAATTAAGAAAATTGTTTAGAAACTTTGGATGGGGGGGCTAAGCAAAAAAAAAAACAAACAAACAAAAAACCTATGTCCTTCTGACATACTCTGACTCCTTTGAGCAAAAAGCAGAAAGTAATTTTTAGGCATGGATGTTTGCAAGAAGAAATAGATGCAGGGGGAAGGGATAAGCTTGCATGCTGTTATATATATTTGCAAGAACTGTAGTTGCAGTGCTCTGTGATGCTGCTTTGGAGAGCAGTGAGCTGTGAAAGCTCTCCCTGTCCGTAGGACAGCAGTAGGGCAGCAGCTCAGGGTAGGTTGGCAGTGCAAGGTAAGTTGATCCTGTTGGATGGCTTGAGAGTTTGTTTCTGTCCTGCCTTTCCTCTGTTTTCCTCACCTAGCTGGTTTAGCTCCGAAATCACTGAGTTTTTCTTTCTGAGACACAGATATACCCTGAGTGAGAAATAAAGGGGTAGACTCACTCATGTGCGTTATCTACTACAGATGAAATCAACTTCTGGCTCCAAGGGCAAGGTAAAGTAGAGGTGGTCACCTGCTCAGGGATGTTCCTGATGTGTACAGGTTGTATATCACACCTGTGTTTTCAGGTGTGATAACCAGAAGAAGGTTCTCTCTTTATAGTGGTGTATAACAAATAGTGTTAAAAAAAATGAAATAAATAAAATGGTGGAACTTTCTTTGCTGATATAACTGTGCAACCACATTATTAAAATCCCTCTAAGCTGGAAAAATGGGAGTAACAGCGTCCTGCAGCAACATTATTTGTTGCTGCTCGTTTCCAGCCCACCCTTTGCTGATGTGTCTGCTATGTAACACCAAGGTAGAGGGTAGCACTGTGGCGCTTGACCGTCTCAAGGCTGTTGCAAGCAGCCATCAACTCATCCTGCTCACAGCTGGAGCTGGGCTATAGTTGCACAGCCTTGTCAGAGGGGTGCTTTGCTTAAACAATTTTAGCAGGTTACATCAGCTTGAAATCATTATTCATAGCAAAGTGGGACTGGGCTTGTACTGTAGTCACTGGCCACAGGGCTAGAGGGCATAAAGTTCTGTCTTTTTTGCCTCTGCAAAATGCTGCTGGGGCCCAGACCTAATTATCTGTCTGCATAGTATCTCACTCTTGCCCATTTGTCACTTTTTGCAGATTAAATATCTGAGAGCAGCTACCTATGGCTACCTAAGTGACTCCAGCTACCTAAGTGACTCTATGTGGAGCAGCAGAGACCACAGAACAGGAAGAGTTTTAGGATCTTTCCAGCAGTCCTGGGAAGAAGGAAGCAGAAGGAGTCTGAGAAGGCTGGAACAGACAAAAAGTGAAGTTACCTGGTGGGATAAAGAGGGAGCCCCTAACTGGCTGTGAAAAGGAAAAATGTGGGAGGTAGGCACTGAAGAGAGCAGAGAGTGATGATGGCTGATGAAAATCAGAGTTGTGGCAAAAGTAGAGTGTTCCAGAACTTCAGCGTGAAGCAAAAGTGACACTGTGAACAGGAGAAGAGGAGAACTGAGACTGACCCTTGAAGATCACTTTCACTAGTCCATGTTCATCCTGTGCTGGTTTTCTTTACTAAGAATCTGTTGATTAAGTCTCTGTGAGGACAGCCAGATGGAAAATCAAATAGTTAAACAAAAGATGGTATAGAAAAAAAAAAGAGAAAAGTGAAAGGGAGAGGTTAGGCAGGAAATTCAGATGTGGGGTGCTCAGGTGGGGAAAAACACTGGCAGTGATGGTGTCTCCTGAAATCACAGGTGTACCATGCCTCTGCTCCACTTTCCTGACCCAATGAGCCAGAAATCAGCCCTGACTGAACACTATATAATGTTAGCAGAGATGTCTCCATTAAAGAGGAGCAAAAATTCAGTAGTACCAAATGGAAGTACAGCCTCTCTGTGGAGAGAAATAAAGGGAGATCTGCTTCAGAGGAGAGGCAGTGAGTCAGCATTGGAGAGGCTCTGTGGAGAGAAATAAAGGGAAATCTGCTGGGAAATCTGCTTCAAAGGAAAGGCAGTGAGTCAGCACTGGAGAGGCAAAGCAGGGGATATTTCTATTGCTGGGTGCCCAAGAGATTTGAGGAGATAAACACTTCTTGCTGTCACTAAGCCTTTCTCCATCACACTGTGAGCAATGGCTCTGGAGGAGACAGGTGGCCTTCTGTTGCTTCATGGCTGTTGCTGGGTGATTTGTAGATCGTATGCCAAAGTTCAAAGTTAAATTCCCAGGAATTGCTCCACCCAAGATAATGCCAGGAAGCAGTCAGCAAAATCAGTGAGATGATGGAAGTTACTCCTCAGTGAGACAAAGGATTCTTGGGGAAAAATTGCCAACTGGGATTTTTCTCACCCACCTCTTTTCCCCGCTGAGCCATAGTTTCGTTGCCTCTCCCAATGTACTTCTTCTGCTGGGCTGATGCCAAGTGGTACATGCAAAGGGGACTGAAGACAAACATGTCAGGATGTTTTGGTAGAAAGTCAAGGTAAACAATTCAGAGCAAGAGGTAAATCAGCAATGAATAAATAGGAACAGTTAATTATTTCTTTCCTCCATGTAAATTGGGGAATGGTGAGTCTGAAGTAAGGAAAAGAGATGGAAGAGAAAGGGAAAGAAAGATGCCTATATTGGTTCATGCTATAGTAAGAGGGAAGTGGGGAGGGCTTGGCAGCTTCCTGCCGGCTGATGTGGTGGAAAGGGTACCATTCCAAGCCTTATTGCTTTCCAGCTGGCTCAGATTGATGGTGTTTGCTATTCCCATGATATCTCTGATAGCATCTGTCTGATGTACTAATGACAAGATGCTTCATTCACCACTCAAAAGAAGGATTAGGGCTCAAATCGCCATTCTAGCTTGTCACTCACCAAGGAATTAAAATCTTCTTTGAATGTGGAATTTACTGACCCCGCGGGAGAGCCTAAGACTAAGGAAATGATGCTTTAAACATGAGATCACTGAAATAAAATAACTCATTAGCTGGAGAGTTCATCTTTCCAAGCTGTGGCGGAGAGCCACTGCACAACATTATACAGGCACTACTCTCATGGTCCAGCCAGATCATCACAAATAACCCAGACATTTGCTCCTCTGAAGAAATAGCAGAGCCTAGTACACAAACACCAAGAGATGGCTTTTAAGGAGTTTATGTGGTTGTTATGGAAGAGGCTTTGATCTGTGTCTTTCCCAATAGAGCAAATTGTCTACTTCTTGTCCTGATTTGTCACTGACAGCTGGCCACAGTCACAAATCTCAGTCAGGGGCTGTGCAGAAAATCACTTTGAATTTCATCTGAACAGAAGACTGGTGCTGATGGCGATGCCTTAAGCGAACTAATACAGATGTGCCCACATGGGAAGACAAGTGTCCTGCAGTACAAGCCTGTGATCTCTACTAGCTCAGCTGTGCTATGAGGTTTTACAGTAGAAGTGAGCTGGTACTGATCTAAAGGAGCTTAATGGTGGAGAGCAGCAGTATTTCAGGAAGCTAGATGGCCGGGCAATGATACTCAGTCACTGTGGGAGCTCTGGGTTCCTTCAGGAATTACTGACATCAGTGGTTTTAGAAAGTGAGGACACTGCCCTCCTACTCCCCTTCCTGCTCTCCCCCCCACACCCAGCCTCCCTCAGTTTTTGAAAATATGTCTTTAGAATTGTCCAGGAAATAAGATCCTTTAAGAAATTAACAGTGGATTCCAGGTGTTACTATTTCACATTAGTTGTGGGGATTTTTAGGGTGGTTGGTTTTGTTTGATTTTGTTTTATGGGTTGGGGTTGGTTTTTTTTATTATTCTAGGTCTAGCTTCTCTTCATACTACACATAATTTTATTGGAATAATTCTGACCTTATCTCCTTTGGAATATAAATACAATTTGAGCCAAAATATGCTGCCAGCTCAAGGAATTGTGTTGTAGTGGGTGGAGTTACTATGGATTGATGGACAAGATACGACTCAAGGTCAAAAGCTCCATTTTTAAATTTTTTTTTTACTCCTTCCATGTCTGGAACAATCTCTGCTAACATCTCCATACCAGTGTCTCTCTCCAGTTCTCTGATGGCGGAAGGTTCTCAGCCTCCCTTGAGAGAAGTCTGTTTCCATGTGATCACTGAGGCTGATGAAATCTCTTTGGAAGACCTAAACTATATCTGAGCTCCCCTAGGAACAAAGCACAGCTGGGCAGCCTAGCTTGTGTCATGTCCATAGATCATCCCTCATAAAGCAGTTCCCTGGATGGGCTATGCAACCTGAAAAATC
>VYXF01008153.1:340592-355970 GCA_013397295.1 Polioptila caerulea | reverse complement strand
ACGGCAATACAGTTGCTTCTTCTACCTTCCAGCAGCAGAGCCCAATGTTTGGTGGGAACAATTTCACTCCTAATGCCATATTTGTAGTAGATTGGTCAGAGGGAACAAGTTAGCTGGAAGTAAGACCAGACAGATACTTTGAATGTTAATAAGTCACTTGGACTGCATGACATTTGCTTGAAAGTCCTGAAGGAATTCAAATGTGAAACTGCGAACTGCCGGCGGAGCTGTAGAACCTGTCTGTCATTAGTATCTCTGTGCCTGAGCACTGATGGATTGCTGGTGTAACCAACTAGCTGTAAAAAATTAGTAGTGAGTCTGACTTCCATCCATAGTAAGAGACAGGTGTCTATTATAAAGGGCAAGACTGAAGAATAGTCTTGGTAATAGTCTCGTGAGAGACTCAGTGTGGCTCCTGTAAAGGGAAATCCCACATCATTGCCATGCTGGTTTCTGTGAGGGTCTCAATAAGCACAGGAAGTTCCTGAAGGGTTGGAGGAAAGGTCCTTAAGTCCTTTTATGGAATGAAAGCTGAGTAAAGGAGAAGAAGCAAAAAGGGAGCATGGAACACTTGTCAGAGTGGAGAAGAAGAAGGAGAAGAAGGAGAAGAAGAAAGGAGAAGGAGAAGGAGAAGGAGAAGAGAAGAGAAGAGAAGAGAAGAGAAGAGAAGAGAAGAGAAGAGAAGAGAAGAGAAGAGAAGAGAAGAGAAGAGAAGAGAAGAGAAGAGAAGAGAAGAGAAGAGAAGAGAAGAGAAGAGAAGAGAAGAGAAGGATTATTCAGTCCAGCTGCCTTACCACTTCAAGGTCAAAGTTAAAGCATGTTAATAAGGGCACTGTCCAAATAACTCGTAAACAGTGACAGGCTTGGTGGCATTGGTCACCCTTCTAGGAACCTGTTGCTGTGGTTTACTCCCCCTCTTGGTAAAGAAATTATTCTTTATGCCCAGTTTGAACCTACCCTGGCACAGCTTTGAACTGTCCTGTCACTGGAACCAAGAAAGAAGAGATCAGCCTCCCCCCTTCACTTCCCCTCCATAGGAACCTTGAGAGAGCAGTTAGTTTTTCCTTCAAGCATAGACCCATGTATTATTCCTAGGAATAATTTTATTTAGCATCTTCATGGATGACCTAGGGGAGTGACTGAACTCCCTGCCTCCCTTCCTTGCAATATTTTGGACAGCCCCAGAAGAGACAAGTGCAATGCCTTGACATTAGACAGATAGCAACATTGGGAACAGTGCCCCAGCAGCAGTGGTCCCAAGGTTGGTGGAAGATGTTTTGCAGGGTGCTGGCCTTCTTCTCTGTGCAGATGATACTGTAGTAATGAGGTAGGGTATCACAGATGGGGTCAGCCTTCCTCAGGGAATGGGAGCATCCTTTGCCTTCCAGACCATTGCTAGAGGCAGGCAAGAACCAGCCGAAGAATTGAGAGGTAGGCAGGAACCATCATTTGGCCTTGCTTCAAGGGGACTGTTAAGTTTTGATGGCCCTGACCAGCTTCTCCTGGGTCTGTCACTGCAACATCTTCCCATGGGACCAGGAAACTCATTTCACCTCAGTCCTGGGCTTTTAGTCCCTGCCTGAGCTGTAATGTGGTCTATCTTTTGCAGCTATGCCTGGTCATATTTGCTGTTTGTCTGAACCCTGGCAACTGAACAGACTTCCTGGCTTGACCTGCCTGGCAATCACTGGACAGTGACTGGCACCGACTGCCACCACCAGGAGTGATACTGACCTACAAACCAGCTTCTTACCTGGACCTTGGATCTGCTTTGCCACCAGAAGCTCACCAGATGATCTGGACTCACAGTTGAACCCAAGTCCATCCCTGGGCCTGCCTGCTCTCACCTTGTAGAAAACTTGGACAAGACTTGTCTGGAGAGACCTTGTCTTGACAGCCTTTTCTCCCTCGTCTCCTGGATCCCAGATGCTTTGGAGCAGTTGTCCCACCTCTCTGCCTGAACAGAAAAAAACTTTCCCAGTAAAACATGTTGTCCTCACCCCACTACCCAAGTCCCAGTCTTCTTCTGCAAGTCTATCCTTTCTTCCTGCAAGATCTCACTATGACTCTTCCCTTCCCTGTATCTCTCATCAAGCCATCTGGAGCCCCAGCCAACTCAGCCTCCTGCAGTGGCACCACCTAACCAGGCTCAGGTGGGAGCTGCAAGCTGAGTTGCCTCCTGAACAGTCCCTACCTGTACCTGTGGTGACAAATAAGCCATTAAAATTCAGGGAGAAGGCTGATGTACACCATGGTTATGGGATATTTTATATTGTTTTAAGCCCTGGAGGACAGGCTGGGAGAGATGGAAAAGGTTAAAAATACAGATATTGTGGATCCTCATCCCTGTGCTGGGTTGGAAGGGCACTGCCCCAGCATTGCTCTGAGGCACTGGGATCAGTGCTCATGGATTCCATTGGATTAGCACTGCCTCTTGCAATCATTCTGCACCCAATGCACCTTAACAGCAATGTGAAGGGAGTAGGTCAAAGTGGGGCTGAGCAGAATGCTTTGAAGCAGGTACAGTGTTCAGTGGGTGACCAGAGGTTTCAGGTGTAAGAGGTTTTGAAAAAGATGGGGAACATGGCTGGGAAGCACTTCTGGGGAGCAGGGCTCGGGCTCAGCATGGCTGTTGTGTTAGCTGGAAAGTGAGGTGGGACATTGTACGGCATTGTCAGGAAGGGGGCCAGCAGATTCCTCAGTGATGGGGTAGCACTGAATGACCTCAGAGCACAAATGGTCTGTGCAGCTGGTGGACTCCTCTGAGCACACTGCCTGTGCTCAGGGCCCCAGCTCTCCTGGGAGGCAGCCCACACCTTGCAGTACCCTGCAGATTGGCTTGCCTGCCTGTCTGCTGAGGCTGGGGGTAGGAAAGTGTTGGCAGCTCACAGAATTATTAACAGAAGAAGCAGAGGAGCAATGGGGAAAGAGATTCCCCAGTGTCAGGCAGAAAACTGGGTGTGAAAAAGGCTGAGCAAAATTTAATGCTGGAAATGAAGGGATTGTGACTGCTCTGAAAAGCTGCTATCACAGATGTCCTGAGTAAATGCTTGTGGTCAGTTTGAAAATATAGAGACAAACTGAGCATTGCCATAGACTACAATATTAAAAGAGCAGTGCCATTTTAGGCCCTTCCAGTAAAGGACCCTCACGTTCGTATTTCAGCAACTTCCTTTCACACATGCTCCTGCTGATAAGCCTCCACACCTTCAAAGAGTGGTCTGTTGGTCTATTGGGTTCAAATGGCATCAAATCTTCCATCCTCCTAGAAGCTTTTGGTGCCTCTGATAATGTAGAATGGGAACTAAAGAGCTGTGTGGGGCTGAGTAACCCTGAAGCAGGAGTACAGACCTCCTCACCCAGCTCCTGTGGAAACCATCAGAGTCATTAGCCAGAGATATTGCGAAAAAGGGTTCACATTAAAGCCAACACCTGAGAAACTGAGTGTCCTGCTGAAAGTGTGTAGGAAGAGCTAATTTCCTCTGTGGTTCTTAGCGTACTAGCTGGAATATGGTGGGTTTCTCTTTGGAGGGGCTGTGTTCCTTTGCAATCATACATCTGGCATCATCTGACTACAGAGCACTCTCTATCAGATCAGACCTGGTCCTTTAGAGCTGCGTGTGGCTGTACTTGAAGAACTGCTGCTGTCCTGATGTGAGTGAAACAGCCTGCTCTGTGTACACTGAGGATGAGCAATAAGGAAAGAGAAAGAAGGATGAAAAGGAGAGCCCTTCTTGACTATTTCCATTTACTGTAGTTAATCATGCAGTTGCCACTGCTATGATTTGGTGACACTAGCTGCCATGTCTGGCTCTCAGAAATTTTCATGTTCTATTTTTTTTCTGTGTACTGACTATTCTGAGCCAGACACGCAAGAGACGGGATATTCATCATGCTAAACAAACCGTAATTCAGAGGAGGAAAAGGATGCATTTTCCTACAGTATTTGTTACATATCGTCTGCCATTCCCAATGCTTGTGTGCGTCACTGTAGTGGGCTGACTCTGGCTGGATGTCAGACACCCACCAAAACCCCTCTATCATTCCCCCTCCATCACTGGACAGAGGAGAGAAAGTACAACAAAGGGTTCATGAGTTGAAATAAGGACCAGGAGAGATCACTCATCAATACTGCCATGGGCAAAACATGCTCGAATGAGAGATTTTAATTGAATTTATTACTAACAAAACCAGAGCAGGATCACGAGAAGTAAAATAAGGCCTCAAAAAACACCTTCCCCACACCTCTCTCTTCTTCCTAGCTCTACCTCCTCCATAGCCTGGAACCAAACTTTCCAAGACACTAAGGCAGTTTTGGTTACATCATGTTTCCATATTCTGTCAGCGTTGACTTTGACCAACACCTTGGTTGCCGGCCGGACAAAATGTGTGCAGTGTGGGTGAGAGAAGTGTAAGTGTTAAATTATGGAGGTCCTGAAATGCACTAGTGTGGACTTCATTAGTAGTGCAGCAGTCCTGTGCCCAGTGCTCAGGGTGTGGAGGTCAGGGATTCCCAAACTTGCCCGTGATACACAGTACATGACATATTCCCTGTTAATGAGGAATGCAGGACAAGCCCTGCAGATGTAGCATCAGAATGGCAGATCAGGAGCAAGCCCTCAGTGAAATTGCTACTTGTCAGTACACTCAAGGTAAGGGTGTGGAAGAGGTCTATTCTCTAAACCAAACCCCTCAGCAGGTGCCCATCTCAATAGGAACGGATAATGTAGGGATTCTGTCTCTCAAAAAATTACCTGGAAAATAAGGAAGACTATTGTATTGTGTTCCTATATCTGAAAGCATGTTTGAGATAGTGATGGGAAAGAAGGAGAGAGGGACTGGGGAAGTCAAGGAACCTGGGCTGTTTTCCCATCACTGTGTTGTTACTGTAAATTATAGCAAGCCCCCAGGGATGTTTTTCAGTTCTGACTTGTCTCTCAAGTAGAGACAACAGTCTCACCAGAAGACTAGATTATACAGGGTCCCTGATCCTGGAGAGCAGTGGTTACGTGACACCATTTATCCCAGTGCTGAGTTCCTGGATATTGGATAGGCTTCTTTAGTACACTCACATCACCCCTAGCTGTAATGTTCCTGCCCATAGGGACTTTGCACATTGAAGGCTGTTCCAAATCACACCTTCCAGAATGGGTGTAAGGCCATTGAATGGCACAAGACCTTTAGGCCATTAACAAAACAATCTCACTGCCCACCTCTTATGCAGAAGCTGAGGGACAGAAGCTGGCAGCCTGACTGTGCTACTCCTCTTGCCCTCTGATTTGCACCATCTCTGAGTGGCAGCAGGCTGGCTCTTCACAGGCCTGTGCCAGCCCTCCAGTGCATGTCCCCTTGTCCCCTTGTTGCCCTTCTGTGAGGGCAGAGCACTGAGTGACAAGCCCTTGGCATAATTATTCTTCCTTCTGAGATCAGGTGAGAAGGTTCAGTCCTGTGCTGGACACCCAGAGTATTTACATTTATGAGGGCTGCTCTTTCCTATTAGACTGTCTTTCACCTCTCCTAGCCTTCCTCCCAGTTCTTTGGCCCCAGGGAATGCTGAGGCTCATCACTACAAGTGCCCAGCAGGGCTCTGGCTCTAGGGAACAGGGAGGCCAGTGCTATGATACACCCATGTCACAGCTGCATGCACTGCTGCTTCAGATACTCAAACTGATCCACTTCCTTGAGAGGAAAAAAGCAGTGTTCAAGAGCCAAGATCCAGGGCCTGCATGCACCCAGGAGCTGTTTTCATCTCCATGCTCAAGTGGAAGAAGGAAGACCTTGGCACAGGAGTATGCCCTGGGGGCAGGTACTGAGAACAGGTGAAATGCTTGCAAGTCATCATAGTTATAGTTAATAATTTCAGCTTCACCACAATGCTCTGCAGTGCCGGTGTGTGTGAGGACCCTGACCCACTGGGTCCCAAGAGGGATCCTTGAGCCAGCCATGGTTTGTACCTGGTCTCTGATGCTCACTGGCATGGGCACCTTTCATAGCCAAGGACAAGCACTGGCGGCCCATGGTCGTTCTGATCCCTGCCATCAGGAACGGATTCCTACTTGGCACAGCTCTGGAGCAAGGACCTTGTTCCAGCCCAGGACCTGCTTTGTTCCTTCAGCTGTAACTGAAGAGCCCAAGCTGGAGCAAAGGGCTGAACGAGGTGGGTCTGCCAGTGGCTCCCTGGGGGTTTATAATGCTGTGGCTAGAGCAGAAACAATCCCACCCCGACTCCTGAAACACATCCCGCTCCATTAAGAGAGCAGGCGGATAGTTCTTTCCTCCCGCCTTTGAGCCTCATTTCTTCCCTCCCGGAGGTCACCTTCAGCGGGGAGGCAGCGTGCCCCCGGCCCAGAGCCATGGGGACGGGGCGGAGCGTCGCGCTGAGCCCCGCAGCGCCCGGCAGCCCGCTCCGGCTGCTGGCGCAGGCTGAGCCCGGCGGCTGCGGCGAGGGGAGCGCGGCAGCGGCGGCCGGCCGGCTGTCCTGCGCCTCTGGAGAAGGTGAGAGGCTTAGTGCAGGCGGAAGGGACAGTGGGAAGGGAAGTTACAGCGGTGGCAGGATGAAAGACACTGGACAGGCATGTAAAAAGGCACCCACACCTCTCAGACTGGTTTTGGGGGCTCGAGCGTGGCGTGCCGGCACAGGGCGGAGTGCGCCCGTTTCCCCCAGCGGGTTGATGGAGAGCTCGTTGGTGGCTTTGCCCTGGAAGGTCGCTTCGTGCCCACTTGTGTCCGGTGGGATGGTGCTGCGGTCCTGGCGGGTTGGTTGGGAGAAAGGTGTGATGTGAATGGTCCCAGTGAGATCGCTGCCTGCTGGTTTCTGTGCGAGAGGCTGCTGAGCGGAGGCTGTGGTGGGCTGCGTGTTCGGAGAGGCGAACGGGGCTCTCCGGGGAGGCTGCTGGGTGTCCCTGCCCAGAACAGCAATACGCGGTTCTGCTACCGGCACGGTCGTGCCATTCTCTGCAGAGAGATTAAACACTAGCCTGCTGACCAGTTTTAGAAAGAAGCTCATAAATCTACCAGCAGGAAGGCCACAAGCAAACATTGCGATAATCTGTTCTTATCCCTTGCCGTATTAGACGTGGTTTGCACCAGAGTGGGTCTTTTAGGGCAAAAAAAAAAAAAAATAAAAAAAAATATGCCGTTCTTGAACCAAAAGTTACAAAGATGGAAGGATATTTTTCCATAATGTTTGATGAGATTTTTAGGGGCAAGTATCCTTCTTCACAGAATCTGGACCACAACTGAGGTCTTAAATGGCCTCACTTCAGCTTCATCTATTGGTTTTATTATAATGCTTTTACCTAACTGGGAGAGCCCTTTTTAGTGAAATTCCAGTAGTCAGAAAGGTGTATGCAGATAATAAGAGTAACTTCTTCACTATCTGTTTGAAAAGCTATAAAGACAGCTCCTCTGGAAGTTTCCCCTGTAGTTTTCAGCCCTCTTGTCATTGTCACGACTTTCTCTTGTCCTTTTTTTGTCAAAGTGGGGACACCAGAGGTAGCTTGCTGAACTGTGGCCTCACCAATATAATTAAAAAGATAGAAAACATCCAGCAACTGGTTCTGTTGATCTGTCAGCCTCCAGAAGAGTTCAGGAAATTTACCCAGGCTTTCTTCATATCAATATATTTTTAACATTTCAAGAAACATCATAAAAAGGTTGACAAAGACAAATACAAAGCAAGCAAATGAAAAAATAAATTTATTATAAAAATACAAATTCCACTGGTGTGTGATATTCTCAATTGTAGTGCAGAAGCTGTTAACAGGTGGCCAGCCCTTCAGTAATACAGCTTCCCTAACTCAGCTGATTTTCGGAGATTAAATTTCAGACTGTCTCATGGCATCTGTATGTAGAAACCTCTGCAGAAACTGGAGTTCACTGTAAGAGGCACATCGCCTCAGAACAGATCTCTTCTTTTATTACAATCATCTCAGCCTACTTGAAACTGAACAGCTGTCTCTATTTTTTGTTTGTTTGATTGATTTTTCTTTGTTTTGTTTGCAGTGAAGCTTACTGCATCTGGAAAATGTTGGTTTGCCTCTCACTGCTGTTTCCTGCATCTGATTATTTTTGGGGAATTCTCTTTAGCAGAGTGAACGCAAAAGTAGAATCTGTAACATCAGTAACTCTTGTTCTGTAACGCTCTTAGACTTGTGTCTGTAACACTAAGAAGTGTATCTATATCACCGTAGATTATTTCTACTGCAATTCTGTATCATCCAATGTCCTAAGGCCTGCAAAGGTAGTCAGGCTATACCAAATCTGCGTTTCCAGATTTACATAGTGTCCATTAAGCAGCATGAACCTAGATGTGTCTGATTAATATAACTTTCTTTTTCTTTTTTCTTTTTTTTTTTTCTTGTCACCCATCCAATGCCAGACTAAAATCCCGACTTCTTTGGTAATTTGAAACACTTTTGTCTGTGTGTATGTGCACTCACTAGTTTTACCAAGCAACACATTGCCTACCCAACCATTTTTGTGCCATTTGCAAACATTTTCTGGATGATTTCGGTGTTTTCGTCTAGATCATTGACAAAGGTAAAAATATTATAACAAAATTAGGATTGAAAAAAGAATTAATTGTGTAGGGTGAGAAAAACAGTATAATATGGTATTTTCCACTATATAATGGACTTCTAAAAATTAACTAGAAATGTGTGGCTTCTTGGTTTAGACCAATGCCAGGATTAATTTGTACAGATAACTTTGGGAATGGGACATTTCTGGCAGGTGCTATGTGAACCAATACCAGGATGAGAGCTGCTTCAAACCAACAATTTGGTGGGAAGTGCCTGCAGGTGTGGTCCTTACACAGCCCCTAAGCACAAGTGTGATAACAACTGGGTGAAGTGATCTTAATTACTTGGTACACTAAATCCATTTGAGCAAAATGTGCTTTAGTAATCATGGTGCAAAAATATTTCTACCAGGTAGAAACCAGGTAGGCAGCACCCATTAAGGGGCATGAAGAGGAAGTTGGTTTTTTTTTTTTTCCCAACACTCCCTTGTAATTTGGAAAAACTCTGGACCCATAATGGATGTATCAGGTAGTGCAGCCAGTGTGTCATTCCTGCAAAAAGAGATCTTGAGCCCACAGCATGAAGCAGGGGGGAATTCTAGCTGAATGTGTGACAGGAGGCATTCTCCCAAGACAGTTGGAGTTTTAACATGGGGGATAGGAGGACAAAATTATGAGGCTTTAGAAAAGAGCAATGAAACATGAGAGCTGGACAAGCAGGCTGGACAATCTGAGAGCTTGGTTTGACAATTAGACAGAAATTTATTTGAACAAATAAGACTGAGAGATGTCTTAATCAGAGAGCATAGAGGTGCTTATTCTCAGTTCAAAATGTGACCACATTTTGTGGCAGCATCACATCTGTTTTTCAACTAACTGATGTGAGCACTACAGAAGCACAGTGTGACAGATGCTTTGTGAAGCCTAAGTAAAACATCAATTAAATGCATAGCCTGAGCTTCAGTCTGATAGTTTTACTCAACGTAATTAATTGAAAATATGTTCTCATAGCCTGTGGTCATACCTCTGACCACAGTGCATATACCCTGCAAGAGTCTGGAGAAATCGTACAGGTAATAGAAACCTCTTTTCTCTATCTGAGAAACTTCAGCAGTAGGTTAGTTAAATTCAAATTAGGTTGTCATACAAATACTTAACAGCAAGAATCTTCATGCTGGAATTTATAATTGACCAATTGTCTTTGGATCAAGCCTGAATAACTTTTTGAAAGAAATGCCCCAGATGCTATTTGTTATTTGGTTTGTGTTAAGGCCTTGTAGAAGGTCAGACAAGAAAGTGGACCCCACATGCCATATGCTCAAGGCCATTTTTAATAGAGTATCTTTGATATGAGAAGAGGCTGAAACAGCTGAAACTCTTCAGCTTGAAAAAGAGAAGGCTCAGAGATGATCCTATTGGTGTATATAAATATCTGATGAGGGCTAATGAAGAAAAGGGAGCCAGACTCTTCCAAGCAGCAATCATTGATGGGAGTCTCCCTCTATGGAGATATGGAAGACCTGGCTCAGCAAGAATCTAGGCAATCTGCTTCAGTTGCTGCAGCTTGAGCAGGGGAATTGGATTAGATGATCTCAAGAGGTCCCTTCCTATCTAAACACCTCTGTGATTCTGTCATCATAGCCCTGTCTCTCTGACAGAGATCACGCTGTCTTTGGCTTTTGATATGTATGCAGTGCTTTTCTGCACTAAATATATTAATCATTTTTGTTGAAGAACCAGAATAACATTATCTGGACTAAGACATTGTATCTCCATAGGCTATATCCCCCTCAGCTTCTCCCGTGGTTCAAAAGTATCTCATGATGGTGTAGAGGATGTGAGCTTTTTGCTGGTGTAATTAGAGATTCTTTTGAGGAATTACAGTTTCTCACCGTCAGCAGCCTGGAAACGAGACCTCTAGCAGGGATGAAGCACGGAAAGGGTAGTGGAGAAAAGAACAGTTTTGAACAGAACTCTGCCTGCTGCCTTCAATACAGTCAAATGGTGAATGCATTCTGGCCAGGGCCCTGGTGACCTCCTCTTCAGGGCTTGTCAATCTGCAAAGGGAAAATGACACTTTAGAAGGTATCAGAAGTAGATGCAGAGCACCCAGGCACACTCTACTCAGCAGTGACCCAAATTTGATCCTCACTTACCTTCTTAGCTAATCGCAGTGTCATGTCAAAGAAAGACCTGACAACATCAGCTATTTTCTCAAGACTTTGTCTTTTAATTAATGACTCCAAGGGCAGCAAGAGCCAAAGCCTGCAAACTGTTCTGGAGTGACTGCAGCTGGGGCTTCCTTCATAAGGAGTCCCCACAGGTTACAGGCCCTCAAAAAACTCTGCCCATATCCTTTGGATGATCTGTTCTTCCAAGCTGGCTCATTCACTTTATTGCTCTACTCTGACCCTGGACCATTTCCCCTCCCATGCCAGTGGGGCCGTGGATGGAAGTATGGATCTGTTCCACGCATGTTGCAGTTGGCTTGAATTGTGGATTGGAAGGATGCAAGAATTTTTGCGATTTGGGTTGTTCTGGGGTTTTTTTAATTGCAAAAGCCTATGAACAAACTTATGATTGAACACTGGAACAGGTCACCCACAGTAGCTGTGGAGTCTCCATCCTTGTAGATATTTATAACTGGGCTGGGCACAGGACATCCTGCTCTAGTTAACCCCCCTCTGAGCAGGATGCTGCAGTAAGTGGTCTCCAGAAGTACCTTCTGGCATTTACCATTCTGTGACTGGTTCTGTGACCTTGCTCCAAGGACAGGAGGAACTCCTAGGCCCGAAGTGCCTTGTTCAGAGCACAAGGAGGTAGACAGGGAGAGAATGCTGCCACAGAGGCCTTAAAATGCTGCCTTGTAGCTGGCCGGGAAAAGTGAAAAAACACGTCTCTCAAATAGGTCAGAAGCAGCTGGCTATAGCTCAAAATACCATTGATGTCCTCAGTTACTTCCTGTGTAAGTTACTTGGCTGCAGAGATGTGTGACTTGTGGTCAGAAATGTCATCAGGCACGTGAGGTACTGAGCTCCCTTTGGTTTCCTCAGGGCATTCTGCCTTTTGTTGCATGCTAGCTGTGTCTCTGGGACAGGTCTGTCTTGTCTGCTACCTCAAGGATTTTCTCCAGTAAGCAGTAGAGGTGGAATTTCGAGTAGAGAGATGAGGTCTTGCTGCAGTAGGCTAAGGAGAGCAAGGGTGAATGACTGGGTCACACTTGATATTCTGAGACCTTGCTAATGCTTTGCCTGTTGACTAATATTAGGCAAAAGGATTAGAGGGCTGGAGGAGGTTCCCTTCAATACAGAGACCTTTTCTATGATGAGCAGCTTTGCCTAGAGATGTGCTGAATAAAAGTGCAAATTCAACTCTCGCACAGCAGCAAGAGTGCTCAGGCTCCAAGTGGCAGAAATATGCCCTGCCATGGCATGGTTTGTGTTGCATGTCTGATCTGGCTTTCTCTGTGTGTGCTGTGGTGTTCCTGACTCTGGCTGTGGTGTTTCTGCAGCACTCAGCGATGGCCGAGAGCTCAGCTGTGACTGCAGCAGAGCCAGAGAGAACAGCTCCAACCAGGCTAGAGGAGCTCCTGGAGATCACTGCTCAGAGCCTGGTGCGTGCCGAGGTGGCAGAGCACTATGAGGTTATTCGGGAACTGGGCAGGGGCAAGTATGGCCACGTGATGCTGGTGACCCACAGGCAGAGAGGTAAGCAACTGGCTGTGCCCTGTGTACGACTGTGCCTTTTCTTCTCTCCACTCACCAGGGCATGGGGCATGGGGTGGGCTGGTGATACCTTGGGGCCAGGCACCAGCCATGGCAGGGAGGATTCCCAGGGAGACAAGCAGGATGGGGACCTCCCCAGCCAGGAACTATCCCATTACATTCAGCCAGAGACCAGGTGATGCCAGGGGACAGGCCAGAAAGTCTGGCAAAGTTAACAGGTCCAAGGTCAAGCTGGGAAATTAATCCATAAGTCAAGATCAAGAGAGTTCACAGATAGGCACCAGCATGGATGTGATAGGAAAGTAGTCCCACCACAAGGTTCAGTCAGGGAGCCCCAAGCCTGAGCTGAAGTGGTGCCCTAAGGCACATGGACAGAGGGTGTGAATGAAGGTCCTGGGTTAGCCCCTGACACTGCTCTTCCCCAGTAGTCCCAGCTCAAGACTGATGGGCTCACATATCCTGAATGTCCCTACTGTGACCAAGGCTCTTGTGCAAGTCCAGAGCTCAAAACTCACACCCCTGGCAGTGCCTGTTCCCAGACCTGGTGTCCACTGGGTATATCCACACAAACTTTACACTAGAGACCTCTCTCTGGCTGTGACTGCTGCTCTGTCCTGCCTTGGTGTGTGAATTCCAGAGGAGTCTAACTCTTCCTATCCCCAGGGACTCCTATGGCTCTCAAGCTGCTACCCAAAGCCAGTACCAAGCTGCACACCTTCCTGTATGAGTATTGTGTGGCATTGTCCCTCGCCACCCACCCTGCCATCATCGGTATGTTTGGAATTGCCATTGAGTCCAGCCAGTACTATGGCTTCCTCTATGAACCAGCGCTGCACAGAGACCTCATCTCTATCATCAAACCCTGCGTGAGTGTTGCTGCAGGGCTGTGGGGGCCGGGCTGTAGCGTTTGGCCCCGCTGAAGGCTGGCTGGGTCAGAGGGAGGGAAATAAAGGCAGTGGGCTGTGGGTCCATCTGGGGTCTGCAGCACTGAAGCAGCCTTGGGCTGGCAGGGTGAGGAATGAGAAGGGCATTCTGGTGAGAGCCCAGCTGGCGGGGCTGCCGAGGTGCCCGAGTGTGCCATCGCCCCGTGTCTCTCCCTGCGCAGGATGGGATCCCCGAGCCGGCTGCAAAGCAGTGTGCCAGGCAGCTCGTGAGCGCGCTGGAGTTCATCCACAGCCGGGGGCTGGTGTACCGCGACATCAAGCCTGAGAACGTGCTGCTCTTCGACCCCGACTGCCGGCTCGTCAAACTCACGGACTTTGGGCTCACGCGGCCCAAGGGTACCAAGCTCAAGCTGGTGGCCGGGGTGATCCCCTACACTGCCCCCGAGCTGAGCAACTCTGCTGATGCCCAGGGGGTGCCCATCGACGCCAGCATGGATGCCTGGGCCTTCGGGGTGCTGCTTTTCTGCCTGCTGACCGGCTACTTCCCCTGGGAGCAGAGCCTGCCAGCAGACCCTTTCTTTGAGGACTTCATGCAGTGGCAGGAGACAGGCCTGGAAAAGGATGTGCCCCGGCACTGGAAGCGCCTGACAGCCGAGGCTGCCGGGATGCTGCGGAGCCTGCTGGCGCTAGACCCCGCCAAGCGCGGCCCTGTCAGCGGGGTGCTGCGCTACGTCGACTGCCCTTGGCGGCTGCAGGGCGGGCGCAGCGAGGAGGCTGCTGTGAAGTCCTAGAGCCTGCTCCCATGGCAGGAGGGAAGGAGGGTCTCAGCCTGCAAGGGGCTTCAAGGTTTGGGCACCATGGTGGTGGCCTGGGCGTGATAGGCCATGGTGAACCAGAGAGCAACTTCTCTGCGGCGCTGTCCCTGCTGCCACAGAGTCAGATTTCTTCCCCAGCTGATGGTCCTCAGTTCATGACTCAGTGCTGCCCAGGGCAACCTCCTTGTGGCTTGAAAACATTTTTCTCTTGGAAATGACTGTGTGTGAAGCACCCACTTGTTTCCTAGCCATGAGAACTCCAGGGAGTTATCTAGGCTGCAGCACCGGTTGTGCCTCAAAATACAGCAAAATATGTACTTTTATCTTTCTGTATGTGCTTGTTTTCTCTCATAATAAATGCCTGTTAGGACCCACTTGCTGTTAGAAAGGAGGGAGCATGTCAGAACTTGCAGCTGTCTCAGGACAAGGTGTCCAAGGGAGGAGTCATCTCTGAGCTGCCTGTGCCTGCACCAGGACTCCTGGAGGATGGCTTCAGGCTGATGGGTGGAGGGGCTGGGGAGAGCCCAGCAGGTGACCATGGATGATGGATGGGGAATTGGTATGGTGTTGAGGTTATCTCATGCCAAACACATCTCTTCCCTTGTATTGCCTTCAGGTCCTAAGACAATGTCCTTCTTTCTCTTTTAGATGCCTGGTTATCTTCCTTCTCCCCTTTCCTATCACTTCTTTAACCCTTTCCTAGACACACACCTCTCCTAACGCCCCAATATCATCCTAGGTGCACATTTTAATCCCGAAAGGAGTAGCAAAGAGGAAATTAGGGGTTAGTAGCCCTTTTTACTTTTCTACCTCTTTTCTATCCCTAGGATTTTGCTGTTGGTAATAATCCTTTCCTGCACTTAACTTGGTCTTTTTGCTGGAAACATTCACAGCTCATTTTCCACTCTCAGGGGATTCATAACTTCTAAACATGCAGTGTCCCAGCACTTTCTAGTATTTCAGCTTGTTTTTCATGTCTGACCCTTTCCTGCACACACTCTTTCTTCTATGCTTCCCCAATATCCAGCTCTTTTTTTCCAGCTTCTTCTCACCCACTGGCATTTTAGCATTGCTTAACTTTTCTACTTACACTATCCATCACCTGGTAACCACCTTTTGCTCACTCCTCTTTCAGCAGCATCACCTCTGTACTGCTATTTTCCTAGTACTGTTCCTGCTCCCTATATCACTCGTACCTTGAGTATTCCTTCCAACTCCCCAGCCTACCTTACCAAACAGCATTATGCCTACACTGTCCAAGAGACAGTTTTCTTCTGCTTACTTCCATCTCTTAGAATTGTAGGAGTCCTGTTACTCCTACATGTTTCTCCCTAGATAGGGGAGACTTGTCCTTTAAGTCCTCGTTAAGTAAAAAATTAACTGGACTGACATGGTTATACTAATTCTCCAGGTTGTTTATTCTTTTCTTATCT
>VYXF01008153.1:317025-340540 GCA_013397295.1 Polioptila caerulea | reverse complement strand
GCAAATTCTAACCAATCATTAAGTGTCCCCAACACTGCAGAATATGGAGTAGATGAAGAAGAAGGAAGAAGCCTAAAAATCACAAGGATCTTCCATCTTGTCTTCATCTACTTACCATTCTAACAAACCCAAAAATCTACATTTCTTACCCTGTGATAAATTGCGTATTATGCTACTATCTAATTTACATTCTTGAAAATTCTGTTTCGTGCCAAAGTCTAGGAAGCCCTTTCCATGGACAAAGGTTAAAATCAGTATTTTTCAAAGGGTTTGGATCTTTAAAACATGCAGAGAAATATTCTCTGCATTCCAGATTCCAACATTACTTCAAATCATAATAAATGCTGCTCAGCTTCAGCCTGCTGAGATTTGGCTTTAATTACTCTTTAATTACTGTAGGAATAGCAGATGTTAAGGTGCCAACAGAGTTCCTGTATTTAAAGTGGAGAAGCCTTAAGACCAATGGATCTAAAGGCCAGCTGGCAAGTATCCAGTGAAAAATAATGGAAAAATTGTTACAGATGCTTGCTAAAAGAGAATTCCAGAACAGGAATGTGGCTTTTTAGAATGAGACATTCAATTTTATAATGAAGTTGTATATGATACAGTAAATTCATAGCATTATGGTACAGAGTTTTTGTAAGGCATAACCTATTGACAAAAAGAGAATTATGGTATATTGTATTGATTCAGAAGATGCACTCTGCAAAGTCCATAAAATGTAGATTAAGTGGATTGAGAAGTTTCAATAAGCAGAAGAAATAATTGTCTGCTTGGAACGCTCTATTTTGTTTGGTTTATGCATGGATCAGTTGTTAAATGAAAACTGGTTACTATTTCCAACCATGATTTTTAAAAAAATACGAAGCAGGTAAAACCCTACAGGTGACACAAGATGAACAGGATGGCAGCAAGAGGAACAGTCTACTCAAAGAGATCTGGATAACTTTATAAGTTAAGTAAATTAAAAAAAAAAAAATCTTACTTGCAGGAGAAACATGATTAGGTAGGAACACATAGGAATAAAAGCCTTATAATAAAATCCTTACAAAAGCCACCCTAAAAACTTGCCAAGCCACTGAGGATACACAAGATTACATGAGTTCTCATTGTGTTGTCCTGTTAAAAAAGTCAAATGGGCTCATTGAATGACTAAAGAGGGGCAAAGAGTAGGGATGGTCAAATCTTCAGCAAAAACAGCTAACAAGATTCCTGCTGGCCTAAATATGAGTGTGGGAAGTAGGAGTGAGTGATCAGTATTTGATACCTCATGGGGAAATCCTGGGTATGGCAAGCTGGAAAATGGGAGACAGCTCAGAAAAATCATGGTGGATCTGTGGTTTAAGGCTGTAAGAAAGCCTTAAAGAAACTAACAAGCTAAACTATCTAAAATAGTTAAATAGGAACAGGAATAATTTACTTAAATAGTAAAGTAGGAACACTGGATGGTGATTATGCTATAGAATACTGAGAAGAAAATACCACATACAAATGACCTATTTTAATCTGAGGATGATCCAAGAGCAACCATGAGAGGTTGAAGCCAAGCACTCCAGTAGTGAGGTTCTTGCCTACTGAAAGAAACCATCATATGAGCAGAGGCTGAGAGAATGGGGAGTGTTCAGCCTGGAGAGAAGAGTCAGGGTGGATCTTATATCTCTTTATATTTCCAGGCACAAGTATAAATTGTGAGAGGGGAGGCATTTCAACAAAAGAAAAATGGCTTTATGGTGATGGTGGCCAAACTTCCTAACATTGGTTGTGTGTCTGTGGTTTTGGAGATGTTCAAAAGATGATTGGACAAGGCTCTGGTAAACTTTCTCTAGCTGTCTGTCTTTTCAGAAGGAGATTGGTGTAGGCAATCTTCATACATCCTGTCTGGTATCAACCATGCTGTGATTCCACAACATATTTTATTTTGAAGATACTCTGTGTTGTAGCTAAGGATGTTTAGGGCTTCCAAATGTCTCTCCTTTGGAATTGCTCAGCATGGTCTCAGGAAAGCTGCATGCCAAATGCAAAACCAGCTTGACAAGAAAGGGTTAGCAAGATTTTAGGATTTATTCCAAATCAAAGTAAACCTGAATTGATGGAACGCTGACATCTTTGGAGAAACAGATCAAGCTGCCCCATGCCATTAGGACCCAGGCCAGTTTTTCACAGGAGTCAATAATGCCAGTGAGGATCAGGAATTCAGTGCTGCCTGACAAAGGCAATGTGAAAAGCTAATGGCAGTGAGAAATGGCAATGACCAGAATTGTTTTTCTGTCTCCTTTGATACAGAGCCTTGAGACTTTGGTAGATGGGGTTTCTACTGCCTAAAAGTTGTGTGATGCATAATTAATGAAGTGATGAAATCAGCACAGTGACTGCATCATACATGAGATGGTGGTGGGGACAGGGCTGCAATGAAGCCAGCACAGATTTGAGTGCAGTAGCAAAAAGCCCTGCCCTAAGCCAAGTCCCCAACTCAGGCTTCTTTTCTTAGTGGCTTGTTCATAATTGCAGCTGGATTTCTTAAATCAATAATAACCAGACCTGGCAAAGACTATCCCCAGGGGGTCTGGAAAAGGATCTGGTTGCCCCCATTGCCCTCGGAGCAGCTGTTGGGAGAGGCTGAATGGAACAGAGCTGTGTGCAAACACGCTGGCCCTTTGCACGCGCAGCCTCTGGCTGCAGGAGGGCTGGCCAGGTGCCCGGCACTGTAAAGGGCAACATTTCAGCTAACGTAGGCACGAGGGATGGGGGGATCTGGTGTCCTCCCCAAAGGGGCATCAGGTGGCTCTGAAGAGGAGGGAAAAATGCAGTACTTCGCTCCTCTCTGGGATGGAATGAAGAGATAAATTACTGAGCTCACCACACTTTATGAGTTCTGGCTGCCAGTCCAAGAAGTCCAGGCCCCTGGTGCCCTGATGCCTGCAGCACACCGCATGCAAGGGTTGGGAGCATGGATCCCATGGCTTTTGGTGGGATGTGTGCTCTATATTTCTGGATCCCCTTGTGCACCTCACTATGGATTCTGTTTCCATTTCTGCACTGTACAGTCCACGTGGCTCCTCAGTAGTTACACTCAGCAGCAGCCCGGGGAATGGGGAGCGGATCAGAGACTGCAGGGTGTAGGGAAAGTAAGGGCCAGCACTGCAGGCAGAAGGGTGATGGGCTCAGCCTGGACCTGCCAACTGAACAGATAGTTTGATTGTAACTCTTCTCCCAGTTAGGAAGTGTTGTTAGGAAGAAATAAGAGTGAAAGCTGTTTGCTAGACAGAGGTGTGAACAGTCAGGCAGATTTGAAAGTGATGATCAAAGTTGAGATAATGGTTAAACAGTGCCCCAGATGAATCATCTGAGAATTAAAATACTGAATGTTAAAGAGAGCCTTTAGGCAAATTATTTTTGAAATTATTATTTTATATTATTATTTTGACATAGGTCATCAGTCCCCCCAACACAGAGACTGTTTTGCAACACTGGCTGGACTCAGGAAATAAAAGGCAGGGTAGGACCAAATTGCACAGTGGAGTCAATGCCATCTCCTCTTTCTACAAGAAGAATAATGAAAGTCACTCTATTGGGAGCTGGAGCAGTGACTAAAGGCAGGGCAGGCACCCAGCCTGCAGGGATTTAGCAGTTCGGCTTCTGGAGTAATTTCTAGAAGCTTGCATATAACCTTCCTTCTGCCGTGTCAACTCCAACACTATGTTACTTTCATTCCTTTCCACTTAAATACCCTCGAGTATCATTACTGTGCCTGAATCAGTTTCTTAGGAAGGGTGCAATTCCCCAGAATTCCCTGAACAGGCCCACATGCTGACCACCCTGACCCTTCCCACTCTGCACACAAATGTCAGGGCTTGAGACTGCAAAAGGACTGAGAACCAAAAATGAGAGGGGGAAAACATCTCAGGCCAGGGAATATGATAGGGCAGATGCAGGACTGCATGATGTGTGAGCCTAGCTCTTCCCACGCTGCTTGTTCATGAGTTTTGACTTTCACTTCAAAGACAAAGCAGGCCAGAGCTTTGTAAAAGCCCTAAAATATGGCCCTGTTCTGAGCAACTCTCCTTCTGAGCATGGAGATGGGAAGAAAAAGTAACTAAGGAATAAAAATGGTAGAATTTGTTACCTTCCATTCTTATTCATGTAGGGGCATGTTGGTGACAACTGCAACCCAACCAATGTCTTCTGGAGCTGCCTGTAGTTGAGAAGCCATGAGAAATCATGAAATGTCATTGTCATGCCAAAAAGTTGCAGGATTGAAAGTGACTGGAGCACAAGATACCTAGTCCCTGACATGGAGTTTCAGCTTTTAGCCTTTTTTCACCTCTATCCTGCATCCCTGTTTGATAAGATAGATGATAGAGAAATACCTTAGACAGGAAGAGCAAAGGAACTGCCTCAATGTTTTTCACATCCTGTAGCTTGCTACTCATACTTTAATTTTATTTCCTCCTGTGCTGTGCTGTGCTGTGTTGCTGCTGACCACAAGAAGGGAAGTGACCACTACTAAATCCCCTAATGGCCAGTATCATTCAGCATCCTGGACTTCCCTACTTAGGATGCACTGAGGTCTGACAGCCAGGCACACCAGCCAATAATCTGGGCTTGCCCATATACAGGTCTGCCTGTTGCTGTGGTGCATTTGTTTTCTTTCCCCTGGGCTGACAGGCAGCTGGGCATGTTCATAAGCCCTGTGCCTTGGCTCAGCTCTGTGCAAGAGAGGGAGGAAAGGGGATTTGGCCTGGCCCAGGGTGGTGACAGAAGGCAGTCACGGCTGTCACACAGACTAATTGCACTTCTAACTCTCGTTGCTGTTTACAAGCTGCCCCCCACCAAGGACTCGTGTCTCTAGCTGGCACCTGTGTCTCAGGGTAGACTCTCACAAGGCTCCAGCTTCCCTGGTAGCCACCTTCTGTGTGCTAACTCAGAGTGCAACTTCCACCTGAACTTTGCTGACATATTTCTTAGGGAATAGCAGGAAAAATGATTCATGATGGAACAGATTTATTTAAGTGAGGTGCTCAGGCGAAAATTTATCTTAAGTGGTAAAACACTGATTTTTTTTCAGTGTATATCTGGCATCTAGATATCCAGAGCTGGCTTCAAAGCATATTACCATGATTAGAGGTGGTGCAGATGTCTTCAAACCACTGCTTGAACAGTCCTATGTCCTTGAGCCCAGTGTTGCCCAGTGCCTGGCACAGCTACCTGTCTTCCCTTCCACAGGTGGAGTAGGCAATGGAAACAGAGCAAGGATAGAAACGTCCAGGCAGTGGCTGACATCTGCTCAATCTACTCTTTCCAAATGTAAAGGTTCTTTTCAGGTACAGAAAAAGTGGCAGCTATCACATCTCCTTGTTCTGTCACTAACAGTTGTTGCAGATGACATTTGCTTTGAGATATTATTTTATCTTCCTCTTCAGGACAGTAAATCTCGCAGAGATTGCCAAAGGCAAAGCTAACTCACAATTGTCTTCCCTGAGGGCATCCTGGACAGGGTAACTCCTGACAATTCCTTCAGCAGATCCTCTCTCTGCTTTACCCTGCACCCCTTTCTGCAGTTGTTTCATGACTTTCGGCTGCTGAGCCCTCTAGGAAGAAACCAAAACACATTTAATTGTTCATATCTTTATGATTGATAAGCCCTTTTTTGCCTACGGGTTAGTTCCCTGAGGTGCAGATTTGTTTACCTGTCCAAAGCCCTGGAAGTGAGCAAGATGAGCAAATGGTAGACCTCCATGCCTTTGAACTGGACAATACAAATTGAGTGCAGGAATTTTACAATGCACCAGATTTACATGATGAATCAACCTACAGACAGACACACATCTGTCCTAGTCCAGGACTCAGCATTGTTGCATACAGTCACACATGTATCATGGAGGCATGACAGGAATAGCTGTGCTATCCTCAGAGGTGTGGATTATCCCAGGTGAGTGGTGAGAGCTGCTCCATGGATATGAGGCTTTGGTAAAATTACAGTTCTCACACTGCTGTGGACTGACATCTCTTACACTGAAAGAAAGGAAGTTGCCAGGGAATCTTTTCCTCCTTCAGCTCTGAGGAACTTTCAGGGGTTTTCCTTCTGTGGTATGGTTTGTTTTCTCTCCCTTTCTTACATTTTTCCCAGTCTTTCTCACTCTTTCAGCCCTGTTTCTGTATCACTTGCCCATGCACATTTTCCCCTTGCTGGAGTCATCCCAGTGCAAAAGAAATATCCCTTTATACTGAACCCTGAAAGACTTTATATTCTCAAGAAGCAACACAGGGCACTCATTATAGAACTCAGTGGCTCCTTTGACTGATTTGGGAGAGGTGCCACTCATTTGGATCAGTTCACCTCCTTGCACCACTGATGTAGGGACTATAGCAAGAAGCAGCGTGCACTCGTGTCCTCAGGTTCCTCTCTCTCACACCCATACTGCTCATAGTACTTCAGAGAAGGCTGCAGTGCCTTTATCCCATCGGGACTGTTTATCCCTCAGCTGGAAATGTAAGAGGACACTTGCACAAAGAGCAGCTGCTGTTTGGGTACTGCTGGTAGTGCAGTAGGAGGGGACTTCAGCAGCCAAGTTGGGTGGCTTCTATTCCCAGCACCGAGGGAGGTGAGTGCAGAGGGAAGCTGGACCTCCTGGTGATTCTCTGCATGTCTTTGAAGGTATCCACTGCCAATCTCTGTTTGAGTTTACTGTTGCTGGGCTGCCCTAGGAACTGCTGAACCGTTTGGTCTCTTCTGTACTGCTCCATAATGGAAATCTGGGGATGAAGTGGGAGCCATGATAGGCCATTCTGCCCTACCCCTGAGCAGCCTGCCACCCTCCCATTGGCTTCTGGCTACACAAGGGCATGTCAGGAATTGGATAGGGCTGGCAGAGACCTGGCTGTAACAGGATGCTGCTGTCCTTTCTTTGTGTGACAGGAGAGAGATGAGTTTATGGCACGTGGTGTGTGGGGGCTGCCAAGTGGCACTGGTGGAAGGAATGGTGGCACCTCAGGAGGGTAGCTTGCCACCACCACCACAAATCTGTTTGGTTCAATGCGTGGAAACCTCACTGATAAGCAGTTTGGATACAAAGCAAAGTCTTGACCTGCAACATGGGTCACCCAGAAGGCTGGAAACAATATTTTAGTAATCCTAACCTCAGGTCATTACTCATTAGACATAACACTCTTCTTCCAGAGCTAGGAAGAGAATTGGAAGTCCTGACCCTGACTGCTCATTTTTCTTTCCAGTCATGCCCTTCTTACTTCATGTTAGGAAAAGTAAGGGCAATAATGTCTGTATGGACCCAGGTCTGGTTTCCTGTGTTTCCAGTTTATGGCATGGCTCATTTTGCCAGGTTCTGATACAGATTTTGTTGTTGTTCTTTAGTGGTTCATGGGCCTGTTTTCATCTTGCTGGCAAGGAGAGGATGGCTGGGTTTCATTCTTATGTTAGAATTATGCAAGGGAGAGTAAAGGTCAGGACCAATGCTCAGGTTGGATTAAGCTGGATTTTGCATCCCTGCTTCTAAATTTTCAGCTTCTTCTTAAGGTTTGAGTAAAATGGCATGGGGAAACTGCTATTTTCCCATAGGTAATCCTAATTAGATGGCAAAGAAAAAGAAAGGGAAATTAGAAACTCTTTGGTAGAGGAGAGGAACCTTTCCTTACCAAGAGCAAAACCAGAGCATTTGCAAAGCTGGCTCACTTTAGGTTGGGTACTGCTCCACTCTTTTTTCCAGCTCTTCCCTTTATTCTGGGGTCTCATGGGATACTGGAAGAAATTTCCATGCTGTCCTCAAAGCTGTTACTTTGCAAATCTCCCTAATTAGCCTTAGCTCCATCTTTGTGATGGAACATGTATTTATTTACTTCAGAGAGAAATCTGGCCACCATTTCATTGACAGACAATTTTCTTGCAATTAGGAGGCAAGGGCTACTACCTGGCAGGCTGCAGACAAGGGAAAAGCTTATGTAGACACCTATTGCTTATATTAGAGGAGTAAATCTCACCCTTCTGTATAGCTTGTCAGGCAGGCACCAGCACACCTGTCACATCTGGGCAGTCACTAAAGCAGATAATTTCTTGCCTGTGTCATCAGGCTGAAAAGAAGCATTTAAAAACATAAAATCAGGCAATACATGTCTTGAGACAGACACCACAGCCTCAGAGAATAATAATTTATTGGATTTTCTTCACTCTCACACATTTTCTTTCCTTAGAGTGCTGTCACTAGGCTAGTGATAAGGGAATAACTGAGAATAGTTTCTGGGAAAGGGGTCTATAGCCTTCTCAAACCTTCTCAATTTTCAGGCCTACAGTTTTACCCCAAGATTTAATTATGTTAGTATGCAGAGAGGATAAATGTACATGTTTACTGTAGGTGAGTAAATTGAACACTAGATAAATTCAGCGTTAGATTAGGAGCTGGTAAACTGTGGTAGCATGTAAACTGGGGTATGTGTAAATTATTTCCTGCACACCCTTTCTGTACTCCTCCTCTCTGATGGAGCACACCCTGGGGGCACACTGTTACTAGTCACTCAGGTCCTGACTTCTAGAGAAATCCTGGCACACAGAGCCGAAGCCAACAGGACCATGATGTGGACAATCAGGACACCAGATCCACTGAATTACCCTCTGTGTGCTCGACAAGACCTCTGCCATCTCATCTCTGGTGCTACTTAAACCCTCATAGGAGCTGGCCCGACTCCCTTTAATGACCTGGAGCAGAGACTGCAGCTCAGATCTGGAAGAAAGGATTTACTCCCACACTAACTCCCCATGGTGTGTGGTCCTGCCCCCATTCTGCCTGATCCGCACAGTAATTTCTCGGAGCAAAGTATGATCTGCTTTTTACATTACCTTAAAGGGACTGCTTCACTACAGGAATTCTCACTGCCACATCTCAGTCTCTTGGATGCTCACACTGCTGCATTGCAGTAGCTGAAGCTTCCAGAGCTGGGAGTGTGCCAAGGATTCAAACACCCATACCCACTATAACTCCTGCCTCAGGAATCCAAATTTGCCTGGGACTTAGTAACATGACCTGTTTTCCAGCAGCTCTAAAGTGCTCCCTCTAGAACTGAGTTTCATCTTCTCTCATACTTAGTTTCAGCCAAGGAATGAAATCACTGCGACAGCCTCTGAACTTTGTTGTCCCTGTTAACTTCTGCACTTCTACTCAAAAGCATGGATATCCACTGCTCAGTTTTGGAATAGGTACATCCTCTGTTCTCTGCTCTTCCTAAACAATCAGGAGCTGGAGGTTACATACTTTCTGTATTAGCAAAAGAGAAGAAATTGCTGCAAATTTTCTTTGTCGAGGAAATGAAGGCAAGGCTGTGATGATTTGTCCATCTCCTGGGCACTCGCATGATCCCTGTGTGAAACAGCAAGATAGAGAGCTTGATCCAGATCCTGAGGAGTCAGAAATGGAGCTCCCATGGGATTTGTAGCAGCAGCTTTTCTTAGGAGTGAGTCAACGTAGCTGAAAAGCAAGGCAGCATAGCAAATGTTAAGAGGATGTACCATTGCAACCTTGTGTTGGAGTTACTCAGCTAAGGATGTTTCCTAAGTGGATTTTCAGTAATTCCAGTCATTCCTTCTTCCCCATTGCTCACCATACATCACTTTCTGCCCCTCTGTGCTCACTCCCAATCACTGGCACTTGCACTCACTTAACCTTAACTATTAGTGCTGCCCTTAAATCAAAGGCAGTGCTGGAAACTTGCCTTTCCCAGCCTTTGGCCTTCTTCCAATTACAGCGGACGCGTTAATGAGAAGACCTCATATCTAACTGTCTAGTCAAGGCACTTGCAAAATGCCAGCCAGCACAGTAGCTGGATGTGGAAAACAGAAACCAGCTAACGTCAGCTCAGAGCAAGATTCAAATTCAAAGAGCAGCAGAGAGCTCACTGGGGGTAAGGACAAGGCATGGTTCAAGGGTTCTTGGAGAAACATTATTTAAATTGGAAAACCCAGCTGAGGGTGGGGACCATCAGCTCCTGCTGGTGGGTTTTGGGTACACACACCTGGCAGCAGGCAGCTGGGGAGTCAGTGGTGCACATGTGGAGGAATGGCCAGGAAATTGCAGAGGCCTTCTCACTTGTGAGCTGGGTGATGAGAACGTTCAGTGAGTGATGAGTACGAGCAGCTGGTAGAGAATTCCACCACGAGACAGTTCAGTTTAGAGAGTGGGAACTCAGCAATTTTAATGTTGGGCAGTTTTTTTATGATACTCTGAGAACTAGGTGTCATGAGGCACATTAATCAAATCTTGAAACTGAGACAGTGTGAGACCCTGATGCCCTGAGATCAGAGCAGCTGAGGTGACACTAGATAGTTCCCTGTGTACATGGGCCCTGTTTGTGCCAGCGGGGAAATCACTCCCTCATAATCTGGAGAGAAAAGATAAATGACAATTTTTAGGAATCAGCTTGGTTACTCATGAGTTTTAGAGAAACAGATTATTTTCTTCACATGGTATAAAAAGGCATCATTCTGCATCAGAAATCACAAAATCTTCAAATTCAAATCAGATTTTAGAATATTTAAATTATATTTCTTTTTCTTTTAAAACCAAATAATTTCAAATTAAATGTGAATTCAAGGAAATCTGTTCAAGACCGTTCATTTAATATCCAACTAATCTTAATATTTAAAGCGGGAAAGCAATGCTGCTTCAGTGGCATTTTTGTAAATTTTAATGAGTTTTTTGTTATTGAACTTTTACAAGATTGACCCAAGTATAAAAATTGTTTTCTCACAGAAATTAGGCTATGGGCAGAATGTATGGGCAGAACTCTTCCTGTAACTTTGGACTGTGTTCCAGGAAAAGAGGTACATCTAAAAGTCTTAGATGTAGCTCTTTAAAAGTCTTAGAGAGTTTCAAAGTTTTGGCAATTGCCTTGTGAGAATCAGAAACAATCTGCCAGTTCACCAGCGTTAGTCAGTTACCCCTTCCTCTTTACATCAGCTAGTTTTATGTATAGCACATAAAGTTTGAAGAACGTGTCTTAACATAGTTATATTTCCACATTAAATCAATGGTTCAACCTAATCCAGTATCCTGACTCTTAAAAAAATAATTGTAAGTCTAGAGCAAGCATATGTCAGAACTCCTCAAGGACACTTCCCGGCTTTCAGCAGATTTTGACTTAGGAGGAGTCTGCAGATAAGTGGAGACTTAAGTGTAGAAGTACTTAACAGATTTTTTTATCCCCCATGGAATTGAGAATGACACTACATATTGCAGTCCAGGGAAGGGAATATACTATCCTTGGTAGCACAGCTGGTTCGTGCAGAGGAGGAAGTTCCTCATTGCTGCTCCCTCTTTAGCCCCTGCATTGGAATACTTTGAAGATGATACTGAAGAAGTCATTATCTTCTTGTCAAAAACCACTGTAATCCATTACAGGCCCTACTTCAAGCAGAAAAGGAGTTTGAATACATACCAATGTTTTAAATCCTGTGTTACTCAACTGCTTGACTTTTCTGGGAGGGAGAGAGAGATTCTGCTAATACCCCATCCCTCAGAGCTGATGCCTTTAGCAGTCCATGATAGCATTACTAATACTGATATCTGTTTTCCTGATTCTAATATATTTCTTTATATCCTTACTTAAGTTCCAAGTGCCCACCATTCCCTGTGATCAAGTTACCAGATTATGCTGATTTCCTTGAGGTTTCCCATCTTTCCTTTGCTCACTCTACTTTTGCTTGAACAGACCTTCTTGCTTGTACACTGCAGGAGAGCTGCCCATGCCAAAGAGTGAGCATGGCCTTCAACGGCCTCCCTTCAATGGCCTTCTAAAATTCTCTTTCCAGAAAACTTCTGGCCAGTGTTCTCCTCTAGAGCTCCTTGGCTTCAGTGTGCCCAAATAAAGAAATGAAAACAGAGCACAATCAGCCACAGTAACCAGGGTCAGTGAAAAGTCAAGATCACCACGCAAGTCCAACTTGACAAGGCAAGTTTTAGGACAAGTCAAAAAGTCAAGTCAGCATCAGTATCATCAAGGCACAGGCATAGCTGAGACACAGCTCATGCAGGGAGCAAGGGCATGGGCTGAGCTTAAGTGTAACTCTGGCACAGAAGAGGGAGAGCTTCTCCCCAGGTGTCTCTCACCCCCAGTATTTTCCCATGTTCAGTGAGCACCCATGCACCAGAGAGCTGGCAGTGACCTGTTTTCTCTCAGTGCCTGTGCTGCTGTGAGCCAGGAGCCTCAACACAACACAACTACTGGTCCCAAATAGCTCAGGGAGGAGTCTCACAAGGAACATAGATTCTAGTGCATGTACACAAGTCAGGTATCACAGAGTCCCATGTCTTAAAGAGGACGTACTACACCTTTACTCCATAGTCATTTGAGTTTAGCAAAGTGTCTCTCTTGTGTCACAGAGACGAGTTGCTTATAAAGCAAACACTGTTAGTCCATTTAATTAGCTCTTTCACATGGTGAGAAATGTTCCCTGGCAGAGTTTCTGGGAAACCCTCCAAGACATGACATGGAGAGGCGCTTCTCTGCAGGGAGGACAAACGAGGCTTATCTCCCATACTCAAACCTCCCAATCATTGCTCCTCAGGTGATGATGAGTCCAGAGGGTGTAAAACCATCCCCACGGACTAGGTAACAGCAATTTTTAATACTGCAAGGTACAGTCCTGCCATCCTGCCACAGAGGAGAGCAGCTACCATGGTGTAGACTTAGCACAAGGACATATAGCCGACATAGGCTTGGGAGCTGCTCATGTTAGATTAGGTAAGTAGGTAACCTAATATCCCAATGTCTTGATAACAGACCTGTGGATTAGCAAAATCTGCTGGACTTGCTCCACTTAAGACCTTGTCTGTAAACTGGTGATATTGGATCATTGGGATGGGAACAATTCACATTATAAGGCATCTTTCCCCATGCAGTATGCCAAAATGATCAAAAAGCAAGTTTGTCCTTCAACAGAGGAAGAATGCATTTGTACTAAAAAGTAGTAGAGAAGTCTGTAGAGAAACAAGAAAGCTGCTTCACAGCACTGCTTAACCTATTCCTGAAACAAACCCACTCAGCCTGTGGTGCACCTAAAGTCAAAAGCTCAGCCTTGAATGCACAGCCCCCCGGCTGCTGCGGTCTGAGTGCAACCAGAGGGAGCGAGAGGAGCCTGTGTGCTGAGCATTGTGCTCCTGCCAGCCCTGCCTGGTGCTCCTGCAAAGACAACTGTGGCAGCACAGAGGTGTGAAATCAGAGGAGGAAAGGAGCCCAGGCTTGGGAATGCGTCAGGAGAGACCAACAGGAGGATAGAACACAGCAGCTGCTAACAGGGCTAGATGTGGCAGGACATACAGGCAGGGCCAGGTTAAGCGTCCTAGGAAGGTGTGAAATCTTGGATATAAGAGGGCAAATGGAACTTAGTCATGAAATGAGCTCAAGTAATTGAGCCCTTGAGGGGAACTTGTAAAGATTCACGTCTTGCTGATGACATCTGTGTGCCATGAGGGATGCTGGCAAAGACCTGCTGGCTGCCTCAGCTCGCTTTTAAAAAAATCCAGATGCAGTCTGCTATGGCATTGATGGGAGGATGTTGCCCTCCCGTGGTGAACCCAGCATTTTCCCAGGAGTCATGGAGCAGTACATGAACTGTAGGGCTCGTGGCCCTCGTTTCCAAACACACCACCAGGCCAGGCTTTTATTTCCCAGTGGTTACAAACACACCATGATAATTTGAACATCAGTGCTTGCCTCCCTCAACCTTGTCGTTATTTCAATGTTTCCTGTTTTGTTTGACCAGAGCCAGGCAGCACACAAATTACCAATCTCGGTATTCCCACTGTTCTGTCAAGCACAAATTTACTTATGCCTGCTGTGAAAGTGTACCAGTTTGAGCTGGAGTTGTTTCCTAATTTTGGTTTAATAGTTCCAGTTGCATGTTGCATGCTGTGATGAAAGCCATTTTTCCTACAGCTGCCTCTATGCAGCACTGACAGTGCTAATGCCAGACATTTGTTATACTGAAGTAAAAACCAATGAAAAAATAACAACTGCCATTTCTTACAATTTTATCAAAGTTCAATTACCAAGCTTCAGACTTCCACACCTGAGACATACATACCCTGAAAGATCTAGTTGAACATTAACAAATGTTTATATATATAGAGCACAAAATGTTTATTTCTTCTTGCCAGATCAGTAAAGCCATAATTTCAATTTTTAAAGTAATTTGTCCTGTGTTCCTAGGGGCTTCTGTTTTAAGTAGCAGTTTACAGTCAAAACCTGTAACTATGTGGGGCTTAGATGGCAAAGGGAGTTCAACCACGCCAGGGGACAGGTGAAAAACCAGTAAAATTGGAATAGCTGTTTTCTGACTTGCCTTCCATCAAATGCACAACTTCACTATGAGGTGAAAGGGGTCCATCAGTACAAGTACACTGCTCCTTTTTAAGTTCTAGCTACAGCTGTTTTCCTTTTGTATTAGCAAACAAAGTAAGAGATGGCTCTACATGAGCCCAGGTATTTATGGGTTTTTAGAGTCTCACTTGCACCCCTGAACAGATTCAGAATGCCAAAGCTTGGCAGCAGTAAAACTGATAAACTGTTGTTGTCCACTGCATCTAAATGAAGCTACTTTGGGAAAAGGCAAAAAGAGTAATGATGAAACACCCACTACTCATTTTTTATCAATGACAATAAAGCTTCACACGATTTAACCTCAAACAGTTCTAGAAATAAAACCAATCCTGTCATTAGTAAACACTCACTGAAGGGCTGCGTTTGACTCAAGGGAGGCAGTCACAGCAGAAGACAATCAGAACATGATCTGCTAGCAAACAGTGGCCAGTAAAGAGCTCCCTCTGCCCTATGTAACACAAGTAATGTCGAATTGGTACTTCCAACACTTCTCTCACTTTTGAAATCTCTCAAAGAAATTGTACATTAGTTCTGGTCTACCACATTTCTTGCTGACAGTTTCACAGGCAAGGCACCTTACTAATCAGTTTTACTCTACCACTCTAAGATCATACCAGGGACCTTTTGAGTAAGTGCACTCAACTGTGGTACTATAGACAAAGTTCTGGGAAAAACCCTCACTTGGCTGAATGTGTATACCCCTGGGAAAAATCCCTCCTTAACTCTCATGAATCAGGAAGAAGATAAAGAGAAAAAAGCTGAAGCAACTGGAAGTATGGAATACAGTTCCTTTAAATCTTTAGATTGAAACTCCATACTTATTTAACATATGAGAATTACTGGAGGCTAAAATAATTAGTTAATATTAAATTACTTAGTTAAAATAGTGACAGATCTCTTAAAATGAGAATCTGTGGGCTTTCTCCATAAAGAACAATGGAAAATGACCCATTAAATTTTATTGCTGCATTATTCATGTTTTTTCCCCCTATACATTCAGGAAGTATTTTCTATGAATATTCACACCTGCCTAAGAAGAGATGCAACAATACTGCAGAAACAAGTCTTGAAATCACCAGTGCTAAATTGTTTTATTTCCAACAATTAGCCATTACAGTATGTGAAACAAAAAGTGTCCAGAATAAATAGCTGAAGATGAAGCATCAGAACACTACCGTCTTCGCTACTGCTGTGGCCCCTTAATGTTTCCTGCTTTTCAACCTTCACTCTTCAGATTCTCCAGGCCTACGGATATCATCAATCTTCAGGATCATTCTAACAACCTGAGTCGCCAGAGAAATCTGCTGTTTCTTACCAATCAAGGTTTCTATAACATGCTGCTGCTTCATATCTGCCAAGAGGAAGCAGAAGAATTAGACACCCTTGTGAAATATAGATATAACACTTAATCTTAAAGTGCCAGTAATAAGTAACAGTAAATCCCACATAATTTCAAAGAACATTCTGAAATTAGTACTCTTGGCCTAAACTGTGGTTTACAAACATAATTTGTACAAACTAGAGTTTTACCATCTGATTTCTTACCAAAGATCCTAGGACATTAAGATACAACTCTTTTCCCAACAAGGTTGTGCTTTTCAAAAAGTAATGCAGAATGGTGAAAAGCAAAATATCCAAACACATGTATTAAAAGCACCCTAAAGGCTGAGTAAATACTAAAGAAGTGAAAGGTCAAATGCCATCAAACCAGAACACCTAAAGAAGGGTTATGAATGTACAAATTACAGTTTACCACATTCTTTTCTGAAAAAACCAACAGAGAAGTAAGAACGTGCAAAGTGTAGATACAGTTGAAAGTAAGGTTTTATAAACTGGCTTCTCAGTCTTCACGTATTTTCTCCAGGTTTATATATGCAGACTGAGTGGTGTGAACATCATTGTCTACAAATATTTCCAGCCTTTGTTTACTTCTTCACAAGCTGTTTCTCAAAAAAACAGTGCTGAGGGCTGCAGTGCAACCTGGATCACTAAAACTGAAGTATTTTAAGTGCAGCCTGCTTGTCTCATCCTAAGAGCAGCCTTCTTCCCTGTACTACATTATCACTCAACATTTTCAACAAATCTTGCCACCAAACAGAGGTTTTCAGGCAATTACACATTTTCCTCCTGGAAGACATACATATACTCTCCAACCACATTCTCATTTATTATGGCAAGGCACAAGAGTTAGAATAACTCAAGTGATGCACACATTTAAAAAAAACAGTGAGCATTTTGAGCTTTTGAGAAAGAAAAGCTTTTATGCTCCTCCTTCTCCATGTTGCATTTCTTACCATTTGTCCCTTTCTGCAAACAGTCAATGCCCAGGGCAGGATTATTTTCTTTCACCTGCCTGGCCCGCACTTCGGTCATTGTCTGTATTGGATTCATGCCACTGTTCTCCGAGAGGGCCATGGGAATTACTTCCAGGGCATCCGCAAAAGCTCTCACAGCATACTGCTCTCAAGATGGGCACTAGAGGAAAAGAAATTTATAAGCTATTAAACTCCCATGATAGTAAATGCAGATTTTCGTATTAGATATGAAATACATACACACAACAAGAAGATTTTATTTGGAATATAGTAACCAAACAAATACCTCTGAACGATAACTATTTGAAAATTTTAAAAAATTAAACTGCTCCTAGCACAGAAGGAAAAAAAGTACTGGTATTAACTTTTTACAGAGACAGAAAAGATAACTTTTAACACTGGTTATCAGGGAATGTAAGAAAGCACATATTGCGGAACTTTCTGGAAAATCTTTGAAGTTCTTCTGGAATCTCTTAAGGCAGGCTCAATATGAAAGAAAATTTTAACTGTTCCTTTCTTACCTTATCTGCTGCCTCACTGACTGCCAAGGCACAAGATATCTCAGCGGCGCCACCCCCGTACACGATCCGATTGTCACGGACGAGATTCCGGATTACACACAAGGCGTCGTGAAGGGAGCGCTTTGCTTCTTCAATGATCTGGAAGTACAGAGCAGCGTGTGTTTGACAAGACACACATCTGAAGGCTGTGAAGATGCACTTCCTAACACAGACGAGGAAACTGCAAATAAACTCTAATGCAGCTCCAATGCAGCTCTATATTGCTGTGTTATACTACTGAAAAATAGAGAATGTCAGACATCCAGAGGCAAAGAATAAAAATATGCACAAAAATATACTGTTGTTAAACCCGTAATTTGAAATAACAAAAACTTACATGAAAAGGTTTTCAATCTTGCATATTTACAAGACACAAAACACTGAACTTTAAATGCCAACATTACTGTCAGACTGCAGTTTCTGTCCACTTCTCACTTGAACAGATATAGGAGATTTAACAAAAATGCTAACCTTTAAAGTAGTATTTCTGCTTTCTTAGAAGAAAATTTCAGACTAGAGTATGCTCTTTTTTTCCAAAGATTTTTCTTTTAAAGTAGAACTTGTCCTATAGTAAGTATATTTAACACTAATAGTGCAACCAAAACCCAGTTTAAGTACTTAAGCATTTAAAGTGGTCTCAAGTCAGGGGGAGTGGGGGATAAAGGGTGTGGGGATATACAGTTTGTAGTAGTTTGGGGGTTTTATTTAAAATTATTTTAACTAAATCAGAAGTGATACAACTAGGTCTACAATAAAACCAAATCTTTCAAAGATTCTAATGTGTCTTTACTCATAAGTGACCCTCTAATGAGAGAAAAAAAAGTAAGAGCATCCACAGTTAAAATTATTTCTGTATTTATGAACTATATGACCTAATAGAGAAAAAACCTAGTTTTCATTTAAAAACATAGGATGTAAATCGAATAACTTCTGACACACAGTCCTGACTGCCTACAAGCCTTACCCCCTCCTAGCTGCCCACTCTGCAAGGAAAATGTAGACAAAGTCAAGAAGAGTGTACTAGCATGCTTTACAAAGAAACTACACATTCTGCCACTGTGTACCAAAGCAAGCATCTCACCATTTTATTCCCTCCTCTAATGAAAATGGTGACAGCTCTGGAGTTCTGACACTGCTCGATGAGGAGCATTCTGTCCTTGGTTGTTCCGAAGGAGATCTCTCGGACGATGCCCGCAAAGCCCAGTTTCTCTGCCGTGAGCTCGCAGAAGCGAGGCACGATGCGCCCTCCCGTCGCAATGGCGATTAACTGAAGTTAAACAGCCACCAGTTATTTCAACAGCATTTTTCCATGCTGTTTTTCCCAACACAGAACTAGTGGAAAAGCATCTGTCAAATGCCTACTCCAAAAGGTTATCTTCCCATCACTTCGAAGTACTTCCAACAATGTTTTGTTTCTGCAAACAGCAGAATTAAACAGAAGCTTTCCTAGACACCTGAAGCTTTTATTAAGTAATACACATATGCTCCAATTATAAACCATAATCCCCTTCATGGTAGGTTCTTGACACAAATCCCCAGTGATTTTTCTCCAATACCCACTCATGTACACAATTACACAGTGATACCCACAAAGCCTGAACTTTCAGCTGGTACAGCCTATTACTTCACAAATGTTTTAACAACTGGTACAAATCCCAGTTTTACTTACTTCTATTTCAGGTCCACCAACCCAACGAACAGCAGGCAGCTCATTCTGGAGCAGCAAGTGATTTGCCTCATCATCAAAACCCCACTGGCAAATGGCAAGGTTTGCACCAGTGTCTTTTATCTAAAAGCAACACAAATCATCAACCCTCTGATCAGAACTGTCAAAGGAATGAAAAACACTCCTCATAGTTTTAACTCTCTTAATTTTCTCAAAAGACAATTCTGAAGAAGAACCCTCCCTCTGGCACACACAGAGATCAAAATATATTTTAAACCAAGCTGGTATCTACTTCTTACATTAAATAAACTTTGCTTTTTAGCATTACAACTGCTTGTATGTTGCTTCCCACCAGGATTAGCAGCTAATTTACAAGAACAAATCAATGCACTATGATGCTTAGTTTATCTAAAGGCTATGAAACACAAAGAAATCAGAAATAATCCCAAAGGCTACCTACCTGCTTCACCATCTCTTCAAACTTCTCTTTTTCGTATTTCTGCAGTGCCTTGTAATCATCCACAGATGTGACATCAAGCTTATGTTTGGTTTTAGGCTTAGGTGGTTCAAATGGACAAGTAAGGATTGCAATTTTAGCATCTTTTAGTTCCTGGGCAATTAAAAAAAAATAAATATTTTTGACCTCATTAACATCTCTTTCTTGTATCTACAAAACATACAGATGTACCTTTAGAAATACAAACATAGGAGGAAATATGAAGATCATTTGACTTATTCTAAAGTTAATTAAGTATAACTAAATAATTCTGCCAATAGTCTCAATAAACCACATGGAACAAATTCCATACTACAAAAATACTGTTTAAGCCCTTAACAATCTTTACCAGACATTCCATTTTATGGTTTAATGTTCAAAAAATGAAAGAAAAATTCAATGAAACCACCCCTATCCACTGTGACCCTTGAGAATACCACTCGTCTTTGCAACAACTTTTCCAGTACTACATGACTGTTATTTTCCCCCAGTCTTCCTTTTTACAGGATAAACATTGTTACCTGCTACATAAATATTTTAGAACAGTAGAAATTTTCTTGAAATATACTGCCCAAAGATTTGGAGACCTTACCTACGCCAAACATAAAACAAGGACAGCTTCAAGGGTGTTTCAAACCAGACAACATAGCAATTCATACAGGTTAAGAATCCTGACACTGCATTGCACTAAGCATATGAAGCATATCACACACCAGGGATAATTATTTCTACATGACAGAGAACCCTGCACCTGTCCTCACTTAGCAGTAATTCCTCCCTTCCACCACAATTTGTCAGTATTGTTGTAATTTCTAACTTGATCTCTTCCAGTATGAAAGATTTCATGCTCCTTGCCCCTTCCTCTGTTGATGTAGAGGTGAAAAGCCAAGTGAAACCACAAGACTGCTGTAAATACTTAATAATGTACTTGAGGTAGGCTAGAAATTCTTATTTAAGCCATTACACACAAGAGACACAGGCAAGGACTTACTTTAGGCATCTGTGGATGACTGAAATCTTTATCCACAATCACTCCTTTAACCAACTGTGTATCTTCCAGTCTACCACCCACTTTGCCTTGCACTTTGATCAGCTCAAAATCAACGTCTTTACGTTCCATGTCTGCTACCGTCAGCACAGCATTCACAGCAATCTCTGCCATTTGCCTGTGACAGCGGTTCACTCTAGGTTTGAAGAAAATACAATCAACTTGTACTCCATTTCCACAATTTGGAAGAAAAAGGTGATTCTATCAATCAATCTTAAACAGTAAGAGTACCACTACAGCAATCAACTTCTGTACAGGATATTAAAAGAGGGGGTCCTGCTTGTTTGTTCACAGAAATAGAAGGCACTGGCTGTGGCAGCAAACAGAACACACAATATGGTTGGTGTGAGGAAACTTAGTCAATGGAGTCTCAACACAGATTTGGAACAAGTCAGGAGAACTAAACTACTAAAGAACATTCAAGACACAGAAACCACTCGTACGACAGTTCTGCAAAAGAAGCCTTTACAATATCTGAATTTATGAACTACACATAGAACACATAAAGGAAAATGAACTTATGGAACCATCCTAAGGTAAAATTATTTCAATGATGATATGTTATTATTTTTAACAGATTTACATTAGTTTTGGAACCTGCTATGATGCAGAAACCTAGAACTAACAGGTTAGAATGCGACTGTTTAACTTCATGGAATTGACCCTTTGGAGACAAAGGATTCACCATTTCTTATCCTGAGACAGGAGTCCACTGAGGAATTAGCCAAAACAAAATATGGAAGAGCTTTCAGCAGCACTCCAATAACACAAAATTTTAATAATCCACCAAAACACCGGGATTTCTCCTTTCCACGCTGAGGGTTTTCAACGTAAGGGTAAACATTCATTCAATACTCAGTTTTTGTGACTTACACTTTAGAGCCCAGAGTTGTCTTTGCTGTCTGGATCAGAGGCTCAATGTTCTGTGGATCAACTGGGAAGCTGTCACTGATTTTGTCTAGATGCTCAATAGCAATGCGTGCTGCCTGCTCATAACCATCTGCTATTCTGATGGGGTGAATGCCTCGGTCTAGCAACTGCTCAGCCTGTTCCAGTAATGCCCCAGCCAGAACTATTAAAAAAAGAAAAAAGAAAGTTTTACGCTTGATTGGAGCAGTTTTAAGTACATTATCAACAGATTAAAAGCACACTTTCTGATTTTTCTGCAATATTTTAGGAGTTCAGTGTTTCCTAAATAACAAAAAAGCCCATGAAAAACCTCTACGTGCTTTGCTTAGCAAGAAAACCACATTATGTTAAGAACAAAATGAAGTACTGGCATCAAGGCAGGACAAGGAGATTACATAAGGAAATGATGCAGAAAAATTTTGAATGTATCAAAGGGGCTCTCAGCATTACCTTAAAATTTAACCAAACTTTGAAAAGACACAAAAGACTTCTTCCTGATTAGAAGACTTCTCATAAAAAACTGACAGGAATACTGGAACAATAAATACTCCAAAGAAGTGCCATAGAAAAGCTACTGTTATTTCTCATAATTTTTTTTAATAGCTGAAGCAGTTTGATTCTAAACCTGAAAAGGGAAGCTTAATTTAAAATACTTTCTTACCAACGACTCCAGTAGTTCCATCTCCAATCTCATCATCTTGAGATTTAGCCAGCTCCACCATAAGTTTGGCTATCTGGTGATCCACATCCATCATATTCAGGATGGTAGCACCATCATTTGTCACAGTCACCTCACCATCCTTGTCCACCATCATTTTATCCAAACCTGAAACACATATGTTCAAAGGATGAAGGAAAGCTCTGAAAATTCTCCCCAACAATTACTAAGAGAGAACCACTAAAAGTTTTTCATTGTTACCATTGGGCCCAAGGGATGTTCTCAGAGTACTTGCTACAGCCTTCGCTGCCATTATGTGAGACTGTAAAACAAAGGATAATAGAGACAGAACTTAAATCACTATCATGCATTCCAAAATCACAATATTAGGCTAAGGAAAACACTACGAGTAGTGCAAACGCTGTAATTTAACTGGCAACAACTATGATTGAAAAAGAATCAGTATGTGTGTATCGGTTTTATGACAGAAACATTTCCTATGCCTTTTCTTGCATTGTTAGCACTGGCTCTGCTAAAGCATTCAAAAGCAGAGCAACCAAGTGACAGGGCTGCTAACGCTCAAAGCAGGGAGCAACAGAAGTCGGCAACGCTAAAAAGAGAAGGCAGTGCAATTTTACCCATCATAGAATCATCACAGATTGGTTTAGCTTGGAAGGGACCTTGAAAATCATCCAGGTCCTACTCCCTGTCAGGGGAGTTCCACACGTTCCATTAGACCAGGCTGCTCAGTGCCCCATTCAACCTTCCCCTGAACACTGCTAGGATGGGGCATCCACAACCTCTCTGTTCCAGTGTCTGCTCCCTTCTTCCGTCGGGATTTGTCCCCCCCGCACTCAGCGCCGGCCTTCCTTCGGCGGCCGAGCTCCAGGCGGCGGTCGAGGGGAGGGGGCACTGGGGAGCTGGGCAGGAGCCGCGGGGAGGGGCGCGCTGCACCAGCGGGGTGACGGCCCCAAAGCCTCACAGCTCCGGGGCGGAACCGCGGCACGGAGCCCCCACGGACGCCATGCCGCGGATTCCCAGCCCCGGGGCGATGTCTTCTCTCTTCCTCCATCTCTGTCCCGCTTACGGGCCTAGTCCAGGCTCCATCCGCCCTGCGCCTCGGGCGGGGCTGACGCCGAGCGCCTCGCCCCACGGGCTCCATCCTCCCATCCCTCGCGGCAGCATGGCACGGCATGGCGCGGAGCGGCCCAGCCAGCGCGGGCCCGCGGGCGGCCCCGGCGGCCGCCCCGCTCGCTCACCTTGAGCGCCTCCAGCCCCATGAGGCGCGTCTTGCGCTCCTGGTCCTTAAGGATGAGGAAGGGCCGCCCATACTCGTCAAACGCCAGAGTCCCCATGGCCGACATGGCTGCGCCGCCTGCTCCGACCGCCGCCGTCCGCGCGCACCGCCCGGAAGTCGCCGCGCCCCCGCGCGCCGCGCCGCGCCTGCGCAGCCGCCACACCCGCGCCTTATTTCGCGCAAGGAA
>VYXF01008153.1:301380-317003 GCA_013397295.1 Polioptila caerulea | reverse complement strand
CTGGAAGCCGCCCGGCGCCGGGGGAGGGCGGGGAGGATGTACAGAGCGGGGAGGATGTACAGAGCGGGGAGGATGTACTGAACCGGGCGGATGTACTGAACCGGGCGGAATAGCGCGCCGGGCGAGGCGGCTGCGGGCTGCGCCGGGTGACGTGAGGGCGGAGGAGGGAAAACGGACACACGGTGGAAAAAGAGTGCGCGGCGCTTCTCTGCGGAGCGCCTTCGGAAAGGTTTCGGTCCCCCACCCCGTCATAGTGAAGTGGTACGGCCCTTCTTTTTAAGTGTTGCAGGTTATAAGTGTTGCAGGCCGAGCATAACCCTGGGTTGGTCATTGGTGATTGGGCTGTGTGGTGGCAAATGTGGCTGTGTCCCAGGGAAAAGTTCCTCCGCAAAGGAGGGGCACTAACTCCTGGCCGTNGCCGCCCTTGAGCTGTTCTGGGGCGCGCTGCCGCCCTTTGCGGGGGTTGACATGGAAACCCCATTCCTGCCCCCCGTGCCGCAGCTTTTCAGCAGTGTAGCATTTCCCTGGGATCGGCTGAAGGGGTTTTTTTTTTTTTTTTTTTTTTTTTTTTTTTCTCTTCCGTCCTAGCTCTTTGCTACCAGATACTGATTTGTCTTGTGAGCGAAAACTCCCTGTGTCCGTCCGCAGGCGCGATGTCCCAGGCGCTGGCGAAGGCGATCCCGCAGGAGGAGGGCGAGGGCGGCTCCCGGAGGAGCGGCTGGGGGCTGCTGGTCACGGCCGGTGTGGGAGGGACCTTGGTGGCCCTCTATGCTGTGGCCACCCCATTCGTGACCCCGGCCCTGAGGAAGGTGTGCCTGCCCTTCGTTCCCGCAACCGCCGCCCAGATCCAGAACGTGCTGAAAATGTTGGAAAACAGAAGTGGCTCCCTAGTTGACATTGGTAGCGGGGATGGCCGCGTTGTAAGTTATGGATGTTGGCTTCCTTTTAGGTCACCAATTAAAAAAAGTTCCAGAGTGCTGGGGCTGCATTTTCTCACACTTAAAATTATGTCTTGTCTTTGGCACCTGGTTGTTGTGTCTGAGTCTTATAAAAAGGATCAAAGCTGAGAAAGGTTTACATTCAGTTTTGATGAGTAATAAATAGTTTTTACTGCTGTCTTGCCTGTAACTTGACCAAGGTAGTAGACAAAATGTCATTGTGGTGACTGGAGAGAATCACAGTGCATTCATTTGAAAAGATGCAATCAAAATCTTGGTACTGCTTGACAGAGAGCTGAGATTCCACAAAGGTGTGTAGCTGCAGCAAGTGAGACTGTGAGATGCTTCATGTGTAAAGGTGATAGAAGTGCAAAAAGAAACAAGCAGTGGATTATAAAAATTGAAATCCTGGTCTGGTTAGAACTGTAGTCTTCACACCTTTGTGCAGTGGCTGGCTTCCCCGCTTCCAAAACCATGTGGTGAAGCTAGAATAAACAGCAAGAGAAATGGTGAGAATCATGAAAGACAAAGTGATAATGTGTTTCCAAGGTATTGCTTGAGCCCCAGTTTGTGAAATGTGGTGAGGATAGAGTGGAGAATGGTGTGGTTTGGTTTTTCTTTTGTTGCTGTGATGTTTTGTGTGCTTTTTCATAACTATCTGCATCAAGTCAGATTTAGCAACAGAGTGATGGTTTTTGATGGAAACACACAAGTTTTTGAGTGCTACCTTTGTCCATATTTTATGTGAATGTGTCAACTATTTGTCCACGTTAAAAAACAAATAAATTATTTGGAACCCCCATGTGAAGGTTGCTTGAATTGTGCCTGGGTAGGAAAAAGATCAAAAAACTTAGGCATGAGATAACTGCAGTTTCTGATGCCCTCTCTGTTCAGCGTTCTGGCTGCTGACTCTGATCAGAGGTATCTAATTTCAGTAGGTACTGTGTCATTAATTCTGGTATGTTATATAGGTGCCTAAATGGAGACTGAAGACTATTTGGAAAGGCAGGTGCCTAAAATTGAATGTTTGGTGTTTCCTTGATGCATCTGTCCTGAAAAATGTCTGTTCACATGCTTTTAATTATTTAGCACTTACTCAGGTGTAATCAGTGGATAAATATGAAGATATTTACCACATTTCCAAGTGTGGTAAAAATGTCAGATTCTTTTGGTGAATTTGCAAGTGCTCTGTGTGTCATGGAAGATGCATTATTTTAAGTGTGAAATATACAGTCCAGGTAATGCTGTTTGAGAAGTTCTGTTAAGAAATCTGTACTTCCTGATTTCACCTTGCTTGTTTTGTAATTGATAGTTCATCAGGTGGTTCCTGATTAGAAGTTGGCAGTAACCTTTTAAATTATGTCTTAAACCTTTATTCTAGAAATCAGTGCATTTAATATTTTTTTTTTAAATGTAGATCAACAGATTGCTTTCATACTCTTTCTATTGGTATGTCATTTTGGGTCTGATTCAGGGGCTGCACAAGTGCCTATCCCTCACTTATGAGTGGTCTAATTAGGAGCATTTTTGCTTGTGAGTTTCACTGTTCTCCCCATGATCAATGTTGGTACTCTTAAATTCCAAGACAGTGTCATGAATGTGTTAAATTAAACTTTTATATAAGTCATAGATGTATTGCAAGCTCACAGCTTTGCCCTATGAATGTTTGTTTTCATTTTGTTTGCCTGACTATATTTCAGTTGGACAAGTAATAATAGTAAAATGTAGCTTTGAGGTTTTGTTCACTATACAGCTAATCTGTTGGGCATTAAAACCAGGTTGACTTAGAAAAGTGCTTTCCTTTGATTTATATTTTAAATATAAAAGGTGTTCCTCTTTAGGTGAATAGACTTCTGTGTTTCTAAGTGGAGATTTATTTTCTTCCTTGTAGGTGATAGCAGCTGCAAAGAAGGGATTCCAGGCTGTCGGTTATGAATTGAATCCCTGGCTAGTCTGGTACTCCAGATATCGTGCCTGGAGAGATGGGGTACATCAGAACACCAAATTTTATATTTCAGACTTATGGAAGGTGGGTAGTGAATTATGTAAGAATGAATCTGGGATGATTGAGAGATTTTATAGTTTGGAAATACTTTCCTGAAAGTGCTGAAATGCTGCCTGACCACAAGGTGCTATACTGGGCTTTGAGCAAAGTACTTGTGCTGGGAATCTGGTTTCTATGGGCTCTGTATGCTGTTCTGCTGCTTTTGTGCTTTATTCAAGTGCTACCTCTATTGTTAGAGGCTCCTTGAACAAGCCTGGGCCTGATTAATTATGTGGGAGGGTTTTTTTTGGCTGTGGGGGTGTTTGTGGTCAGAGAGGAGCATAGGATAACTTCATGGCACTGAGTAGGAGAACTCAATCATTAGAATGTCTAAAAAGTTTTTAGAGCTAGCTGACATTTAACAAAAGAAGGGGCAAACTTAAAGCATACATGATTTTATCATACACAGGAGTTGTAAAAATAACTCTTTAGTTATTACTAAAGTCATGCAGGTATTTTTGAAATTAATGCCTTCTGTACTTCTAGAATTGCTATTCCGTATTCTTGGCCAGACAGTAGAAGTTTTTTGCTGTTCAGCAGTATAAAGTGTTCTTTATGTGGAAAATTTTGTGATGAAAAGCTGGTAAGGGATCTCCTTACATATTTTTGGTCTAAATCCCTGTTGAAAGAAGTGCAGCTAGAGGGATTAGGAGAAAAGAATGGGAAGTGTTTCTCTAACTATAAATGCCATTTTCAATAAGATTTGTTCTCAAATTTTATTTTAGGTTTCTTTTTCACATTATAGAAATGTTGTTGTATTTGGAGTACCTCAAATGGTAAGCTTACTACTTATTTTTTATTATATTACTTTATTTTATCTATTGTACTGTTTAGTTATTTGTTGCAATGTTCAATTATTTTAATGCTGAGGTATTCAGCGTTAATACATTATACTGCAAAATGAATCAACCTGCAGATGGTCAAAGGTAGTCAGTAATAATCATAGAATATTAAGGGTTGGAAGGGGCTTTAAACATCAAGTCCCGAGTCCCCTGTGCATGGGATACCTCCCACTGACCAGGTTACTCAAGGCCCTGGCTTTGAACATTGCCAGGTTTGGGGTATCCAGAACCTTCTGTGGCAACCTGTTCAGTGTCTCACCACCCTCACAGTAAAGAATTTCTTCCTAATGTCTAACCTAAATTTCCCCTCTCAATTTTTATCCATTCTCCCTTGTCCTATCTCTTCAGTTCCTGATGAAGACCCTCTCCAGCTTCTCTGTAGGCTCTCTTCTGAATTTGGAAGGTTGCTCTGAGGTCTGCATGCAACCTTCTCTTCTCTGGTTCCCATGCCCCTGCCATGAGCACGGACACTTTTGACTAGACCAGGTTCCTCAGAGCTCCATCCAACCTGGTTTGAACAATTCCACATCTGTGCCATCCACAACTTCTCTGGGCAACCTGTTCCATTGCCTCACCACCCTCACGTGAAAAATTTCTTCCTAATACCCAATCTAAACCTACTGTCTTTCAGTTTGAAGCCCTTCCCCCTTGTCCTGTCACTACATGCTCTTGTAGAAGGTCCCTCTCCACTTGTAGGCTCCCTTCAGGTACTAGGAGGCTGCAGTTAGATCCCCCTGAAGCCTTCTCTTTTCCAGGCTGAACGAACCGGATTCTGTCGGCCCACGCTTCTGTATTGCCTGTTCCTTTGCTAAGGCAGATGTGGGATGAAGTGAGTGAAGAGTTTAATGTGATGCCTTACCACACAGCACACACTGAAAACATTTCTGCAGCAGTAACAGCAAGCATGATAAACCTTCCTATTCTGTGCTTTTTTGTTTTTCCAACGGCCCCAGGAGTAGATCTCTAGTTCAGATTCCAATTGTAACCCGTGTTGTAACCTGAGGTGGATGTGGGTGGGATGCTAGTGAGCACCGTGATATTCCTCGTGCTCCCTCGCCTGAGTTCCGGCAGGGGGCACTGGAAACATTCGGATCTGCGGTCAGGAATGCTGCCATTGCACCGAGGGGAAAAGTGCTGGTGGGGAAAGCTGGCTCAGTAAACTAGGAATAGACAAATGCCCTGGGAAAATGTGAGTAAACCCAGCAGAAATACTGAATTAACTTTTAAATGTAATAAAGTGGGATACACTAGTAACAGCTGTGATAGAAAGGGTGGCTATAGGGCTCAGAATAACTTTTGTAGTTCCAGTAAATACTAGGTTAAATTCTTTCAGCAAAAGTACCGTCATAAATGCAACAGTTGCAAACATATGAACCTCTGTGTTTCCTGAGCATTCGTTTACTTATGATCCCCTTTAAATTTACTTTGGAAGTTGTTAATGCTCAGCCTCCTGAATGACTGAATTAATTTTCTAGAAACCTTAATGCATTTCTTCTTTTTTTACTGAGGAACAATAGATCTCTTCAGCTTTTTTAATAATGCTGACCTGATTTGATGCTTTCACACAGTGCTTTTATTTCATATCCCAGATTAGCTTTAAAAACCTGAATTTATTGATCTTCAGGGAAGACTAAGACCTCTCTTGTTCTTGCAAGCATCTGGGGGGAAGGTATGTTTGTTTCTGAGTTATTGCAGAGAGAGACTTACTTGTTCAGGGTAGGATGATGGAATTCTTGCCAGGTGTTCATGTTTACAGCTCCTGTGTATTTTAACTGATTATATACTGTACAAAAGGTTTACTAAATTATGTATCTATGTTGACACATCAGAAATTCCCCCAACCCTGGCTTCACATAAAATACAGTATGATTGTAAGACCTAGTGTAACAGATATATTTAGCTTAAAAACTAGTTGGACTGGTTCAAGGATATAATTATTTTTTCCTAAACTTGTCTGAACTATTAATAATATTTTCTAATTTGTGCTAATATGGATGGACATGCAGTGTCACTAATTTTCATAATTACTCCTAAAAATTAGTCCATGTCGGTATTTATATTTTCTGTAACAATTTTTCTGGTGTCTCAACTGAGTTTTAGATAAAAGTCGTCTTACTTTTCTAGTTTTTTTTTAAGGTGCTGGTAGGCTTATTTTTCTGGGTGTTTAAGGCAACAAAAGTGTTTAAAAGCATTTGCAGTGTGGATTAAATCAGAGCCTTAAAAATATTTGGAACTAACTCTTTGGTATATTAGATCTATGACTGTCATTTTCCTAAAACATTCCATTGTTAGCTTGAATGTAGCTATTATAGGATATTACATCAAAGGCACACCCTGCATGTATGTGATAGTGGAAGCTCATTGCAGCCTTTGGAAATACCTTTTCTTTAGTCTTATTTATTTTCTAATAATGTTCTTTTGAGTTTTGTTTCTTTTATCTTTTTTTTTGTGATATTTTATGTATTTTTGTCTTTGTGACTTAAATTCAGCTATATTTGTAAATAACTACTGCCCTTTTTTTAATATTTAAACGTTGCATCATGATAACTAAAGTGACTAGTGTTTTACATGTAACAGAAGTAGCCTGTAGAGTTTGCCATTAAAATTACTCATTCAGGTAGATACAATATGTAAGAATAAAAGGAGCTCCAAATGGATGTGCACTGATGATCTCCTTAAACATACCATCAGACTTTTCCAAAGGAGAACCTAATCACTATCTGGGATGGAAAAGAAATTTCTTTTAAGTCCACATGTGTTATTATTTCTCACTTAATCCATGGCAGAATTTGCAAAGCACTTATTAGAAGAGCATCTTTTTCAGGGTGTTCTGTGTTCTAGAAAAGTAGTGATATTTCCCCTGACTTTACTATCCTCTCAGTTTTTGTGAATGGAGGAAAGCTGGACTGTGGGTGTTCAGCCAAGGAGAGTTGCATAGTGTTATATGACATAGTTCCCCTCAACATCCTGATCTCTAAACTGGGGAGAGATGGATTTGGTGGATGGACTGTTCAGTGGATAAGGAATTGTCTGGATAGATGCATTCAGAGGGTAGTGGTCAATGTCTCGATGCTCAGATGAAGATCAGTTACAATTGGTGTCCTTCAGGGGTCTGTATTAGGAGCAGTCCTGCTTAGTATCTTCATTGGTGGCATAAAACAGTGGGATTGAGTGCACTCTCAAAAAAGTTTGCAGATGACACCAAGCTGAGTGGTGCAGTTGATGTGCCTGAAGGACAGGATGCCATCCATAGGGACCTGGACAAGAAGGAGGCCCATGGGAGTATTACAAGGTTAAAGGTGCAAGGTGCTGCACCTGGGTCAGGGTAATCCCAAGTACCAACACAGGCTGGGGGATGAACAGATCAAGAGCAGCCCTGCCCAGAAGGGCTTGGGGGTGCTGGAATGGCTGGACATGACCCAGCCATGTGCACTCACAGCCCAGAGAGCCAAACGTGTCCTGGGCTGCATCCAGAGCAGTGTGGCCAGCAGGGGAGGGAGGGGATTCTGCCCCTCTACGCTGCTCTGGTGAGACCCCACCTGCAGTGCTGCATCCATCCCTGGGCACCCCAGCACAAGAGAGATGTGGACCTGTTGGAGTGGGTTCAGAGGAGCTCCTTTCCTATGAAGAGAATTGGGGTTATTCAGCCTGGAAAGACAAGACTGTGGGGCGACCTTATTGTGGTCTTTTAGTACTTAAAGGGGACTTGTAAATAAGATGGGGACAGACTAGATGAGGACAGACTTTTTTAGTAAGGACAGGACAAGGGGTAATAGTTTTAAACTAAAAGAGGGAAGATTCATATTAGATATAAGTGAGAAAAATTTTATTAATAGAATGGTGGAACACTGTAACGGGTTGCCCAGAGAGGCTGTAGATGGGGACTGGATGGGGCTCTGAGCAACTTGATCTAGTTGAAGATGTCCCAGCCGTGGCAGGGGTGTTCAACTGGATTACCTTTAAAAATCCCTTACAATCCAAACCATTCCATGATTCTGTTCCATGGAATGCTGCTGAAAGGATTCATGTGCATATGTTAACTGGGTGTAGATTTGACTAAGCTCAATTTCATTATTATTTAATGTAGCAGCATTTTACCATAGAGTGACAGCAGAATGTTTGTTTTGGGTTGTTGACTGTGTGATGTTTTGGTTGTTCCAGGATCGGTCTTGGGGTTAGTCTGTAAATTTTGAGTGGCGATGACCTTTGAGTGTCACACAAGAGCTCATGAACCTTGGGGTATCAAAAATAACATAAATTCAGGGGGCTGAACTTTCATTCCCTCAGAGAAGAATCCCACTCTAGAGAATTGTGAATTGGAACATGCAAAGTCTTTTCCCTGCAGTTTTAGTTCTGAGTTTTTTTTTTTAATTTAAGGGATAATTTAGGGGTTTTGATTTAATGTTTAGATCTTAAAGTTATGATTTCCTTGCTCTCACCAGCTGGGGCACAATAACCATTTTCTGGTTTTAGATATTCTTTGTCAAGGCATCAAAGCTAAAATATATAACATGAATACTTTTCTAAGATTTAAAAAATAAAAAATTGCTGAAATCTTGGATTTCTCTTGAATACCTGAATTAGATTCTAAAGAGAATGCTCCTGTTTTTTACTGTTTCTGAGAGGTTTTTTTTGTAACTCAACAGATGCCACAGCTGGAGAAGAAGCTGGATGAAGAACTTGAATGTAATGCGAGAATCATTGCCTGTCGCTTTCCTTTCCCTTGCTGGATTCCAGATCATACTGCTGGAGAGGGAATAGACACTGTGTGGGCCTATGATTTGAAACGTTCTAGAGGATGTGAAACAAAAAACTTGGAAATTACACCAGAGACAGATTCTTAAACATCTAATTTGGTTTCTTACAGAAACTTTTAACTTTGACTGGACCTGTTGAAGATAATATTAATGTGGAGAGAGCCCTGGCATGTGAAGATGTGTATTCACTATGAGACTTGAAGTACAGTGGTTGTCTGAAAGCATACAAAGGTTACTGAAAAATGTAGTCAAATGGCTTAATAATATGTCCAGGTTATTATTTAATAATATGTCCATGTTTCACCCCATCTAGCAGTGTAGTACCACTGAGGTGTTCACTCACCCCAGTCCCCAGACTCCCTCTGTAGGATGGGAAAGAAAACTGAAAAAAGGTCATACCCATGACAATGGATTGAGATAGGAATAGTTTAATAATTGAAATAAATTTACTAATAATAACAACAACAACAAGAGAGGAGTAAAGCCCAAGAAAGATGAGTGATGCACAATACCCTTGCTCACCACCCACTGATGGATGCCCACCCAGAGCAGTGACTGGTCCCTCCTTGCCAGCTCTCCCCAGTTTATATACTGGACACAATGTTCTATGGTGTAGAATATCCCTTTGGCCAGTTCAGCTCAGCTGTCCTGGCTGTGCTTCCTCCTGGCTTCTTGCACACTGCCTTGTTGGCAGAGCATGAGAAACTAGAAAGTCCTTGCCTTGGAGTAAGCACTGCTCATCATCAACTAGAACCATCAGTGTGTAATCAGCATCAGTCTTTTCTAAATCCAAACCACAGTGCTGTACCAGCTAATTGGGAGAAAATTAACTCCCAGCTGAAAGCAGAATATGTAGTTAGTCAAAATGATAAAAGAGTTTTTATACAAGTGGAGAACTTCAATATGGAAGAGGAGTTAGAACACCATTCCCTGCAGTTAAGAGGAAGATATGTATAAGTTCAAATTTGTGAACTTAATATACANGAACCATCAGTGTGTAATCAGCATCAGTCTTTTCTAAATCCAAACCACAGTGCTGTACCAGCTAATTGGGAGAAAATTAACTCCCAGCTGAAAGCAGAATATGTAGTTAGTCAAAATGATAAAAGAGTTTTTATACAAGTGGAGAACTTCAATATGGAAGAGGAGTTAGAACACCATTCCCTGCAGTTAAGAGGAAGATATGTATAAGTTCAAATTTGTGAACTTAATATACACATTCTTTCTGACCCTGCAGAGCACTTGGTATTGGTGTTGGAATGGTGTGCAAGCAGCTCCTCAAATGAGCTGTATTTCCAATATGTCTCAATTATGTATGCCAAGTACAGAATGCTGCATACACAAAACTGATCCCGTGGAGTATGATGATGACACCAATGTTTCACATTGCAGCCTTGAATGCCTGCTTTTAAAAGCTGAGTATGACAAAATGGGCAAATATAACAAGTTGTTTGTTCATTAACATGAATGCTACCTCTGAATATATTAATGTATTTTTATTTAACTTTTTTGCATCTGCTGGAAAATAATCTCCAGGTAAGCTGCTCCCCTTCTCCTTTGCCTCTTTAAGTAAGGGAGGGACAAAAGCAGAAATTATGGGTTGAGGTAGCAATTTACTGAAAGCAGAAAGTAATAATATGGCATAGCCCAGTAAAAACAGCAATATTAATAGCAACAGGATACAAAAAGAAGATATTTTACTGACAAAATGGCTGTTCACCACTGGGATCAAGAATAATGGTGGATGCTTCTCGTAGATTGCATCTGTGTGGCTTCCTCAGACAAAGGCAGCACGGTGACTGAGCAGGCAAAACCCCTCCCAACTCCCAGTGGAGCAGCAGGGTCTTCCTTTGGAAACCATGCCCTCCACCGATGGCATGCATGGTGTAGAGTAACAACCTGGTCACGGTGCTAAGTTCTGACTCCTCTCTGCAACCAGGACAACTTGTTGCATGAACACAAAGCTGCAGAAGGATGCTGTTACTGAACTCTTACTTATGTAGGCTATTGCAGATGGCCATAATTTTTTCGAATCTTTCTGATTTAGGGAGGGTTTCAAAAGTCATTTACTTCTCAGTGAAGTGCCACCATTTCTGTGTGCTCAAACTTTGGATAAAGATACAGGTGAGAGTTGCTCACTTGAATACTTAAAGGCTGTCTCTGATTCCAGAGCTAGCTGCTCTGGCTAGTTTGGCTAAATCTGATTAAATTTCATTTAATTTATAGTGAGATGTGAAGGAAAGTTTTCAATCAGACTTGTTTTCCCTTCTATTTTTCCATACCATCTGATGAGATCTCAGAAACTCATGGTATCGCTGTGTGGCTTTCCTTGTAAGCAAAGCAAGTTCTTCCTGTCCTTTTGCTGATACTGGTTTGCAGTGGGGTACTGTCACTGCATTGATGTTTCCCATTTCTGCCAAAGTTACAACACCTTTCTGTTTTATAGTGGTCTGCTTGCTTCAGTTTTTTTTTCTGGTTCTCAGGTAACATTTTACTGTTTTCACCCATTAGCAATTAGTCAAAGTTCATAGTCAGCCTCTCCTGGCCCCAGTTAACATACAGCCTGTTTGTTAAGCAGTAACTATGTAAGTTTGCCAGGTCTTTGCATGTATGTTACCCGTAGAATGAAGCTAAAACAAGCTGGGCAATTGTCACCTGACTTCAAGGGAGTCATTACCACAACTAAAATTAGCTCAGTCTAAGAGAAGTGCTGAGACCCTACAATTTGAGGTAAAAACAAAGTCTGAAATTTTATCAGGTGTTGGGAAAGCAAATTTGGCTGGTCTGTAGAATCTGACTTGAAGAGAAGTTGGGTTTATAGTCTACAGTGATGCCTGTACCCTTGCATTTTGGTTTTGATGAGAGGGGACAGGAAGAAAAAATATAAACCTACCCTGAGGATTTGAAGCGGGGCATGGTTTTGTCCTGAAAATATACACAAAGCAGGAGAAGGAAGGGGCAAATGTGTTTGTAGTGTGCAAAGGAGAGGTCATTTCAGCCTTGCAAGGCACAACTGTGAACATGGGTCTCTGTCTGCTGAAGAACACCAGTGTCTGGTAAGCAGTCTGACAGCCTTTCGCTGCAAGAATGCACAAAGCATCATGTAAAACCACTAAATTCTTTCTATAATGGTTGAAGTGTTATGATCATTACACAGAGGTAGAGTGACAGGACAGGGGTAGAGTGGCTTATCTACAATGCCTGAATTTAATATCCTGAGGCCATAAAACTAGAACCTCAGACAAAGTAATTTTGAAATTGTTTCTAATGAAAAGAGACTAATAAAGGGGAAATCAGCTAATTAGGCAAAGTTCTTCCCTAAATGACCATAAAGTAAAAGAGGAGGCAAAATATTTTGATCCATTGAATTATGTGTGACTCATCTGCAGTGCAGTGCTTTTTCTATAATCAGCTTTCACTAAATTTAGTTTGTAGACAATGAAGCAGTTATTTACTTTTCTCCTGTGTTTGACTATATATTTTTCTATTGCATTAACCTTTACCTGTTAAAAGGTAAAACTGAATTTCTCATTTTTGCCTGTAGTAAAAGGTTTTGGAATGTGCACTTCCTAGTTGCCACCTATTGCTCCAGGAATACTTTTTGAGGAGGGCACAATAGAATTAAAGATATGATGACCTGAGCTTTAGGAGTACTAAGTGCTGTCCTCCAGGCAAAGAGAGATTTATGATTGTTTTAAAGTATAGCAGAGGGCAGTTTCTTGCCCTGGGTATTTGCTTTTGGGGGCCTGCACTGAGTTATGAAGTAGTCTGAAGGTTTGGGATTCCTTATGATATAAGGAAATGTGCTGTATTTCCTGTTGCTGTGGCTTAAGTGGGAAATGGAAAGCAAAGTGTTCTAATTTACACAGGAGGACTGGAAAATCATTTTGTTGACATATTGTCTTTTTCTATCACTTGCTATGTTCGTTTGATAGTTTTCTAGATTAAATACTTAACTGTGACTTTAGTTTTCACTGTATGGATTATTACATTGATACACTTCCAATTGCTAAGGTAATGTATTATGATTTTGTTGATATGATGCTTCAGGATAAAAAAATGTTTCTTCTGAAAACGAGGAAAGAGAATTACTGTAATCAAATTATTGTGTATGTCTGAAGCCAAAAGAAAGAAACATTCAAGCTACACGTGCTGTTCAATACCAAAGTAATACAGATACACAGAAAAAACTCTAATTTATCTTTGTTTGCATCTTCTTGTAGAATCACTTTCCTTTTGGGAGTTGTGTTATTTTTTCCTTGCCCTGCCAGATCTTAGCAAAAAAAAAAGGTGTTACATTACTGAATGACTAATGCTTTCCTGAAATACTGTAAAATTTAATTTGTTTGCAAATAGTAAAGGTGCAGATCATACTTACAAATGTTTTCTTTTGCTCTTTTCCCCCTCTTTTTGTTGTTGTTGTTGTTGTTGTAATACACATTATGTCCATTCTGGTTTTGTGATCAAAGATGAACTGAACAAATGCAGCAACTTAGTGCTGCAATTCTAATTTTGTAGTTTTCCATTTCCATTTTTCAGAAATGGGCTTTGTAGAGGGAAGGAGGTGGGTATGGCTGCAAGACAGCCATGTGATAGGCAGCTTGCTCAGTAAACTGTGCAGTCACCACAGCCACACAGCAGTGTCAACCAAACTTGACCAGATTTGTTTGAAAAATGTACATGTATTTTGTGGATTTTAGACATTTCTGTATTACTGGGCATATTGAAGTTCTTGGTTTATCCTCTGGTCTGATTATATGCTGTGGCCTAATCTAGTACTGCTCCAAGGAAATTAATCTTCTGTCTCTGAGCTGCTGTTTGTTTCTGACTCTTGAGTTGTAGCCAGGTAAGAAGATACAGGATCCAGTTTCAAATTAAGCACCGCACAAGCCAGTTGAGTGTATATGGTCTGTAGAAAAAGAGTTCCAAATTCCTGGCTTTGGGGAGGTCTTTCACCTTTCATGAGGGACACAGCTCAGAAAGCAGCAGACACCTCCTGAATTCTACATAATTTAGCAATTACTTGAGCTTTGCTTTTCTCACGTGTGCGTTCTTCAAGAATTTTGACCACTGTCATACCATTTTGAGATCTGTAGAAGTAAGCAAAGGCAGCATTTTGGTTGCCATTTGTATTTGGACCTAAGGGAGGAAAGGAGAAAGGGGATCTTATAGCCCAAGTAGAGCAATAGATTTAGATCTGTTTCAAAAGCAGTTTGATAGACTTGCCTCATCTGTGTGTACTTTGCACTGTGTCAGAGAATCCATGGCACGACTGGGCAGTGATGAGCATTCCCTCAGAAATGGGTTCATGTCTGATGCCATTGCTCTCAGATGGAACACTAATTATCAATAGATTGCCACAGATCTCTACAGTTTCACTTTCCATAGTTTACAATTACTGAAGCATTTATTAAAAAATGGACATGAGTCCTTCAAATTAATAGTTGAATTTTAGACTGTCCTATGTAGGGCCAGGAGTTGGACTTCAATGATCCTTGTGGGTCTCTATCCCAGCCTTAGGATATCCAATGATTCTGTGGTTAAAGAGGGCAGCCTAACATCAGTTTTAATGCCAGTAAATTCTGCTGTGAGTGAATTATTTTTCTTTTACATTTGCCAAGATTGCAGTTCTGTAGTTTTAAAATGTAGCCCCAAGTTGCTTTTCAGAAATCACATTTTTTCTAGAGGATTTCTTGAATGCTTGATAAGACAGCATGGCATCTATGTTTAGCTTAAAAATCACCCTTGAGCAAGATTACTTAAAATACTCATTCTGCAGCATTTTTCTTTGCATGATAATCTTTCTGTTAATCCTTGTATGTTTTACTGAGGGAGACATAAATGAATAATAACCATTTCCCCCCATTGTTTTCCTGAATTCTCCCTTGTATTTAAGTGTTTGCTTTAATTTTTCATATTGTGTTTTTACAGTTTGACTGACTTCATAAATGAATCACTCTTTAAATCTCCTTTACATTTTTTTCCTGTAAATTAGTTTCCTTTTTTTTCTTTTTTTTCCTAGCCATTTTGCAGGAAGACTAAATATGTTAAGGAATGTTCTTTTTCTCTCTAATGTTTTAACATGAATTGAACTAACCTTGATTTATTTAGCTGTCTATGCTGACATAGCATGACTTTTGTTTCCAGTATATGAAAGAAAAACATATCCACACCAATGGTATTTAGACTGAAAAATAGCCTTGGTCTACAACAATTCTGGCTATATAGTAGTTTTAAGTACCTAATTTCACTTTTTTAATTCTATTTCATCACATGGCAAATGAATGCAGTCCTTTTATCCCTTCAGTAGTTCTTCGGATTTGGGTTATTTGTTCAGGTGTGACTTTTGCTGATTTCCTTTTCTTAGTATAATGTTGGTATTTCCATTAGAGGCTTTGGTTGAAATGTCAGATTGATGTTTTTTCTGCAAGTTGGTGTGTAGAGCTGGAACAATCACTGTGATATACTCCTATGAACTGCTGGCATTGGTAAAAATTACGTGAAGCAGGCTTACCAGTAAATGCACAGGGATATTTTTCAGCTTACTGTGTATGTTGTGGTTTTTAAAAAATAAAGAATATTCTTGAAGACCATATAAAACTTGTGGCACAAAGAGGTCTTTTCAAGGTCAGAAGCAGTAAATTATGGGCTTTCAGCCTGAGGTTTGTGGCTACCTTCAAAGGAATCCACGAAACGTAATTTAAAATGTAGATATACTATCAGCTGGCTTATATTTGCTGCCTGTGGTTGTATTCTTCCATTGGAAAATTTTAATGTGTCTGAAATGATCTTTTGAAAATCCCTGAACTAAAAATACGCGTTTATGAGATACTGGCTAAGTGGAAATGAGCTTATCAATGTGAGGAAGGTTTTTTTTTTTTTTTCCATCTTTTTCTGTTGTTGCTTGCTTGGATTATTGAACTTTGAACCTCTGCAGTGTACAAGCCTCTCTGTCTCTTCTGATGAGCATGTAATTTCCTATTCTGCTCTATGAGAGCAGCCTCATGGTTTTGCACATTCCCATTGCATTCTAATTCTAGCT
>VYXF01008153.1:221689-301134 GCA_013397295.1 Polioptila caerulea | reverse complement strand
TGAAACTTCTTAATTCTGTAATGTCAACAGCTGTCCATGCCAAGGCTTTGGTTCAGAGAGGCAGAAATGTGTGTCTCTCTTGCATATGCTCTCTTGATTCTTGATATTTTTTTGAAAATGTAGATTTGAGGAGAAGACACAAAAGTATACCTACTTTTGTAATACAGTGTTTCCATCCTGGTATCAGGAGGAGGATCAGTCTGAGCTCTGTGAGATAAAAATGAGTGGTGAGTGATAATAGCCAAAATCTGAGCCTTCTTTGCCCCTCCAGGTTTGATGCTGTCTTTTTTTTTTTTTACTTCTTCTGTATTTTGTGTAGCTCTTCTTGAAAGTATACTCCTTTTTCTTTCTTTCCTATTTTTTTCAAGTTTTTCAGAGTGTTCACAAATCAAAGTAATTTATATGTCCAAATGTGCCATTCTCTAAATTGTGCACTGGAACCCTCATCATCGGTGTTCATGTATATTTTATTGCTGCTTCCTTCTTTTCAGTACACAGAAACCAGACTTATACTCTGAATACCTTTATATCAATACATAAATAAGCTTTGTGGGTGTGATCAATACCAATTAAGTTTATTTGCAAGCACAGGTCTCACACTGAAGCAATTCTAAAAAGAGTTTGAGCAGGAGTGGGACAAATAGTGGCCATCATGGGAAAATACTAGCGTTACTTAGAGACAGTGATAGTAGAGTCTTCTGCCATTGAGGTACGTTTAATTTTGGTGGGCAGTCTGATATGTCAGGCCAAGTCAGGGAATGAAAGTCTAGCAGCAAAACAGCACTGTGTGGGATGCTTTAAAAGAAATTTATTTTTAAAGCTGCCTTCAGAGGCTGCCTTCTGCATTCATCTGAGTTGTTAAGTACAGTTGTTGTTCTGATAAAGAGTATGTTGGTAGGAGAGAATTATTGGCTGGGCTAATGCAGCTAGTGAGCATCTTGAAGTGTTTATTCTGTAAATAAACAGATAATTCAGATAATTTTCTGCCTTTTCCTCCACCCCACAAATGAAAAAAAAACCAAAAAACAACAGCCTTTTAGAGTGATGACTTTGCCAAATTAAAATGGAAACCTCTATCATCCTTAGAAATTAAATATAAGGAAACAGCTTTTGAAGTTGTCAGCTTCAGCAGCTGGCTCTTATTTACCAGAGAACATTAAATATAACATAGGTCAGATCCAGAATGACTTAACAAATGGTTTAAGTTGCTCAGAAAAAGTTACTGCTTCTTATGAGTCCCCTGGACATACACTCTAAATTAGGCTGTTTGCTTATTCTAGTAAAAACACTGATCAAATAACACTCTTCTCAGGATTATTTGTCTACTGAAGGAAAATTAAGTAGTCTAAGCACATTCCATGCACAGGAAACCTGCGTGCTGGATCTGTCATGAGGTTTTATCTATAGCTGTTTTCCTCATGCTTGTCTGTACTTTGGGAGATTGTGAACATCAGATGATGGGAGTGAGGACATTTTTTTCCACTTGGGTCATACTTGCATATATAAGGACAAATTAGATGTTGAAGCATGCCTTTAATCTCTTTTAGAATATGTGATCAATAGTGATCCATTTTCTAGTATTGTTTTAGTCTGAATGGTAAAATTTTCATTTCCACAGGCATAAAACCAGATGTTGCTTATTGTTCATCTTTCTATTCTGTCATATGCCTGAAGAATCTATGTTGGCAATACAAGTGTATTTCCATTTCTGTGCAAAATACCCAGGAGTTGTTTTATTGTCCTTGAGCACCTCTATTACTGTGGTGAGACAGTGTTTCCATCCTGGTGTTGGATATGCTGGTCATTCACCATCTCAGCTTGTAAGTACCAGTGTTGTGGATGCTGCTGCTTTTTTGTTGAGGTGCTCCAAGCAGCACTGAACTGTGGAGCTCAAGGTCCACAGCAGACAATCCCACAAAAGAATTGAACTTTGTATTTATTGTTGTTAGGTCCTGCCTGGNATAAACAGCCCCCCACCCCAATCTCATCCATCAGAATGTGTTTATTTGCTGTTCAGCTGCTGGAACAAATGACCACATTCCTTTCCAGCTTTGTCTAGGCCATGGATCTACTGAGACCTGCTCAGTTAATGTTTTGATGTAAGTAGACTCAGTTTTAGCTTCGGCTTAGTCAAGGGTCTGCCTAAGAAATCCTCAAAGTCTTTGAAGACATTGAAATGAGCAAGCTCAGGGAGCTGAAGATTTCCTGAAGCTTGCTATCTTAGCATGATAGAACACAGCACCAATGTTTTTCATAGGCTTTTATAAATATTGCTTTAGTGCTGCTGAATTTTCTCACTCCCTCTGTTAAGGAACTCTGCTTGGCAAAGGATAAATTCACTCCACTTTACTCTCTGGCTGATAGTGGTAGAATATTGTTGGCTAATAGTGGTAGAATATTGTTCTTTAATTTTACACTGCTGTTAGTTTCTGGCATAGTCTATTTATAAACTTTCCTTCACTGAAGGGAAAGACCTTGGAATCCTTCCTCTTCAGCACAAACTTAAGAGCAAGGCTCTTGAGCTGAGGGACTTCCCTTTCTCTTTGGAAAATCTCAGAGCAGCACAAAGATCCTGTACCAGCAGAGATGGGAAGGCTTTCTCTTTAATTCTTTTTGCTGATATAGATGCTTTTTATCAGGACCACAATTAGGAACATCTTGATTTTTCACCAAGACTTTGTATAATTACCTGTGACTTAAAGTTAGTCCAAGAGGGTTGATACTGGATCTGATATGGAGTCTTGGTCTGGCAGAACTTCATCTATTTGCCTTTGGGGGGAATATTGAAAACCAAGTTTTGGTCCTGACAATAGCATAATTTATTTCATATGTCAGTAAAAATATCATAATGTATTGATATAATGAAAATATGAGAATAACTTTCTGATACTAATACTGCAGGAATAGACTAAGCTAAATGCTACTGAATGGAAATTTCTAGGTTGGAGAAAGAAATTTCTAGGTTTCCCTTCAGTAAGTATGGGTTAAGCCTATTAACTTTAGGGAATTTGTTTGCATGTATTTAAAAGAAATAAAAGTAGATGTAGAAGATATCAGTTGGAATGTTAGTTATTTGTTTGCATTCAGCCCTGAAGTAAAATACAATGTTTATACAGCAGTATTTGTTTTCAAACTGCTACTGAATATTAAATCTGGAAACGCTTTTTTTTAGGATTGGCTCATATTATCTTCACCCTTTACAACTGCAAAAATTGTAGCACAGAGCTAATTTGTTCAAGAGCAGAAAAGTAGTTGGTGGCAATGCTGTGATTAAAATGAAGCTGGCAACTGCGTGCCCGTCTGTGCAGCTGGAAGAATTTGTGTTTTAAATTGCTGTTCCTGAGGGTGGCAGTACCTGTGCACTTTCACAACTGATGGAGCCAGAGATGGAGAGGGCAGGTGCTCACTCATGCCATGTAGTGCTTTCTTACTGCTTACAGCTGTAAAACATAGCACCTACAGTAGTTGTCCCTGTCAGATTCATGATCGTGTTTTTGTTTCTTTGGTCTTATTTTTTTATTAGCTCTTACTAGATTTGATGTCTCATAGTTATTGCTTTTAACTGCATTTGGATTCTTCTGCCATTGTGTAGACACGCTACTTCGCAGCTAAACTTATTTTTTGTATTGAAGTGTATGGCTTTGTGTTTTGTACTACATCCTGGTTTATTTTTGTGCGAAACTTGATCTGATTCTCAGTTTTGATGATTTCTATCTTTTGTGACAGAAAAGTTCCAGACTTACATCTGTTGTTAATGGGAGTATTAAATATAAATTGTCTCCAATCCAGCATAGGTGTTGTGATTTTTGTATATTATTGTTTTACTTGCCTTATAATATTTTGTAACCTTTGTGTATGGGCTGTATCTTAATTCCCTGAGGACACTTCACTATACATAAAGGAAACTTGATTTTTATGAAGTCATTAGATCTGTTATGGCCTATGTTAATAAGCTTACATGTACTTACTACTCATTTTTATTTCTATATTTTGTTCATGGGTACAAGTGAGATGATCTGAGAGAAGAACTATTTTCCTTAGGCCTTTAATAACTTTATCCTTTGTCAAAATGGCTTGTGAAATAGAATGAAGAAGTTTTCTGTTGGTGTGACTCATAAAGAGCTCTTGCTGCTGTAACTTTCTGTCATGACAAACCCAAAATCATTTTTACCTGACATAAGCATAAGTTTTAAGTACAGTTACTGTCTTGATCTTCTGGTTCCGTAGTGATCAGCTTTACCATCACAACACCAGCACTTAAAAAACAGGCTGCTGACATCATGTGTGGAATCTGACTAGATTATTTGCTTGGTCTGATTTTTCTAAAACAAGAGACAGCAATTTGACACAACTTCTAAATATGAACAAACTCAAGACAAAATACCATCTTTACCATTCCCAGGAAAATGTGTATTGAGGAATGCGTGAACAAGTACTCTACTGTGGCAGTCAAATACATTGTCTATTAGTTAAGTAAACATAGTAGAAGTTAGTTAGTGCAGAAACTATGCAGTAAACAGCATTACTGGTTTCTGCATCTGATCACTGAATCACAAAAACAATCACAAAATCAGATCAGTCATGCCAAATAAAAACCAATTCAGAATAAGTATATAAAAAAGACTGCTTGAGACTGTTTTCTACACAGTATCATGAATTATTTGGTTGGGGTTTCTTTCCCCCTAATTGAGAGATTAGTGACCACTCTTCCCTAGCCCTGAGATGGAAAGATATTCCTCTGCATCACCTAATGCAGAATACTACTTTTGTTCAATATGTTGATAAATGTAATTAATACCACTAGAATTGCAGTAAATAGGAAAAGTTGCTGGGGAGTACAGTAGTTACTGGCAATTAGGTGGTGTTATCCAGCCACAGTAACACTCGAGTGTTCAGCCTATACTTCTGTCGTGCCACATTGGTACAGCCAGAGCCCTAAGATCGAATAAAAATCAATACGCGTTTTCAGCCAGGGCCAAGAGTGGAATGGGCAATGCAAAAAGGCCAACTGAATTGAGAAACATTAAATCTTCCCTGAAGAGCAAAACCTTGTATGGTAGCTGCTTTCAAAATGTGTATTGCAAAGTGATAGAGAAGAAACGTGTATCTGTTTATGTAAAGTGTTTTCCTTATTACAGAGTTGTTACACCATCTACTATACCTGTATGCTTTAGGGAGTATCTTTTCTGAAGACTGCTTTAATAGTAAGTGATTATGCTGATACAAAGTATTTGAAAAAAAAAAAAGTCCTACAATTTGCATTAGAAAAATGCTAGAGCAGCTGAAAGCCTCAGTCCTGGGCATAACCAACTACTGAGGAGAACCCATTTGCTCACACAGGGGGTTTCACTTGGGCATCTGCCTCTTCTGGAAGGATCAAGTTCTTTTGACTGCTGTCTCTTGCTATTTTCTGAAACAAGCTGGGTGTGTGTCAGCAGGCCAAATCCAAACACGAGATGTGGTTACAAATACTACAAGATATAATGAGAGGGCTCAGCCTTCTCTAAAGGCCATGCAGCAGAATTGGCTAGCAATGTCACAGTGGGTTCAGAGCCTTTTTCTTGCTATTGGCAAGACGCAGTTGGCAGTGTTCTTGTGACTTACAAAGGAGAATTAGCTTTCTATCTCCTGAAGTAAATCTAGGTAGAGGGAGTCGAGGTATTAATTTGCCTTTCCTAGTGATAAATCCCCCTGAATTGTCATTGGTCTGGACCTGCTACTCTTTCATATTTGCTGGCTTTTAGCTGATTGAACAGTACCTTGTCCTTTGGCCTATTGAAATTGAAGCTGATCTCAATACTGATCAAGGTTGAAGACAACTGCTGTGCATAGGGATTTACATGATCACACTCAGCTGTGCTGAATCCTACTGAGCTATATATAGTGAAGACCTCAAATCATTCTGTTAGGATTTAATGAAACTGTAACAAACTGGGAGTCCCACATCTCAGTAACTGGTTCTGAGGGACAGTTTTGGCAGGAAGATCCTAACCAGTGATGAAGCAATTTCTCTGCCACCAGAGGAGTAATCTTCTTTCACCCCTCATGTCCCTCATGTTGCCCATATTTTCAGCAGCTCAGGGCTGTCCATGCATTATTGTGGTATAGAAGGGATATGCAATCTTCTCTGTCCTAGAGAGGCTTTGCTCCAGCATTTCCCAGCTGGGGAACTGCTGTCTGCTCACTGTCCTCCATCATGTTAAAGAAACTTCCCTGTCTGATTATCCAGGAATAATGCTGTCAGTCACTCTCACACTATCTGACTGGGATTGAGGTCCCTTCTCCACTACACACCCACACCATCAGACCAGATTTCCTTACATGCTCAACCCCAGGTTTCCCTCAGCAGAGTCTCAGATGTCCAGATCCTTCAAAGAGCTTAATCCAAGGAGGGACCCAGAACACAGAGCTACCTGCACTGCACTTATTCCTCAAAACTTCACTCCCATAGTGGGTGAGGAATGCAGGAAAAGGTCGTTGCCAACATTGGGCATGGTTGTCCTTGCTTTGTCCAGGTCTCAGGTTTTAATGATGCCACTGGTGATGAGGACAAACCTCTTCCTGAGGCTATTTACAGAGCTGCACAAGCTGCTTGTTCAGGCTGTGTGAGGAGATTCACAGACTCACAGAACATCCTGAGCTGAAAGGGACCCACAAGGATCATCAAGTCCAGCTCCCAACTGAATGGTCCATACAAGGATCAAACCCACAACTATGGCATTATTATTACCATACTCTAAGCAAGCCTGTTCATTTTCTGCCTGACTTACACTATAGGCAACACTAAGACTTTGTTTTCTGTCATAATAAATCTTTCTTTTTTTATTTAAGTGACAAACAAGAGACAGATAAATGTGTTACTGTCCAGTAAAGTGTCACTTTGGATCATATCCTAAATCCATGTAGCTCTGACTATCAATTATGTGGTATGTTTAAACTGGAAAAGTTATCTAGACTCCTGGTCTTATGGTCTAAATAAAATAGTCAGTATAAAAACTTAAATATGTAACATTTAAAGCTTCTTAATATGCAGTCCTTTATGATGTGTTTTATTTTACAGTCTCTTGCAATGCATAACTCAGCAATGCATTCTGTTGTAGCACAGTGAAAACTTGCCATACCATGTTCATATACTTATTGTAGTCCACTATATTTAAAATATGTGGATTTTTTTCTTTCCCTTTTGAAATATTTTAATTTTTTAATGTCCTTTAGGATGACAGAGACTAAAATCTGACAAAACTTTCACTACTACAATGTTACAGCTGAAAAGCTTGTAATTTGTGGTAATTAACTGAAAAGTCTATGTTAGTTCATCTTTAAAATTATTTGTGATATTATCAGATATCTAACTAGTGTTTTTTAAGGCAAGGGAGTTATTAATTTTGTTTGAGTATGCTTGATGAGTAGATGGAACTAGGATGCCTGTTTCTCATTTACACAAGCTTGCATCTTACATTCATACCAAGAAGGTGAATGAAGTATTTCATATGTAATGTAATTTACTTGAAAACTTTCAACAGATAGTAATCAATTCCTTTCCACAAATTGAATTGAACAACACTCAAAACCATGATGTTGCTTTGTGAAGATGGATGTTATTTGAAAATTAATAAACCCTGATGCTAAAGAGAAGAGAGTTTGAGGTAAAAATTGAAAGAATGAGAAGTGTGTTAAGATTTCAAATTGCAGTTATTGTAGCAATGAAGTGACTCTGTGAAGCAAACAGAATTTCAGAGTGCAGTAAATGTGCTAGTCACATCAATTTAAATGATAAGAAAACAAAACCAGAATAATGCCAAGGTTATAATTCGAAAATAAATCTTGCATCAGTTCCTGTGTGCCGTAGTGCTTGCTGTTTCTTAGGAAGTGCTCCTATGTAAATCCATTTGTAGCATAACTATTTTCACTTAATTTGCTCATCCTGACAAAGACTTTCTCATTTGAGCGTTTGCACATCATGAAAAAGCAATGAGGGTTTGTTTAGAGAGTCATACATTTTTTTCTGTAATTATTGATAAAAGTTTGCAGTTGCAAGGTTTCAAGCAGTTACACTTTTTGGATTGTTTTTCTTTAAATGGAAAGTCAGTAAGTGTAAATGTATTTCTAAAAGAGAAGTATTCATGTAGTCTGTCACCTTGTATTTTAGTCTTCTGATAAATAGCTTTTTCCAAAATGAAATGTTGAGGAAACCTTTGCCTTAACAGCAATGATCTGAGGTTATGTATACATATACTTGCAAAATGTTGATTTCAACCATTGCCTGCGCAGTTACATTTTTTGTAGTTTATTTTTCATGAAATTGTGAAACTACATTGATGTCAAACAATTTAACTGCATTCAAATCTGATACATAAGAAAAAGTCTCTGTTTTGATGTTGGTGCAGGGAAACAAAGGATTACTATTTCTGAAGAGCAATTTCAGCAAGGTGATTTTTCTGTCTAATATTAAGTTGTCCTGTAAGGACAACAATTGGAGAGAGTTATTGATTTTCTCTCTGCAGAAAAATCAGTGGATGCAACTTAAAGAAATGTAAAGTTTAAATATTAGCTTCCACATGAGATTCCTTTAAGTTTTTGTCAAGTTACTTTTTGTACTTTGTTGAAAAGCATGTTCAGCTCTAAAAAAAGTGAATGGGCAATAACCATTAAAAAGTAAGGATGACATTATAATGAGTACAAAAATAAGAACTTTAAGGCTTTTTCCCTGGAATGATGGAAGCTTATCACAATATCTTCTAAATAATGCAAATTTTATAAGAGCAGCTGTTATTTTCTTAGTATGCTTGAGGATAATCTTTGATATAACCAGAAATTAAAGTTTTTAGTTGTATTTTGGGAATATGAGCTTAGCCAGTGAGAGATATCATCTGTTTTTAACAAAATGAATGTCTGTCAGAAGACAGTTGTGTCTGTCTTACTGCCCTATACTTTCATGCCCTATACTTTCATACAATCATCAGAACATTTGAAGCGTGTTTAGTCTTTGAGTGGAAAAATGCTTATAAGTAAATAAAGAGATAACTGTGAGATTATTGAAAAAGTGACTAGAGGTCATCATCTGAACTCAGCAAACTGCCAATAAGGTGTATGAATATTGAGTTTGTGTTTATTGTATTAGTTTAGTTTATTTTTTAAGATGAAGATGGAAGATTACTTTGTTACTGCAGGCAGGTGAATGCACTTCAAATACACCATTAAGAGTATTCAGATGATTACTGAGATTGTGCTATGTCTGGCAATTTGTAGTCTGAGGGGATAATAATTAGTAATTAATTAAAAAAATATAATTACTCTTCATATGTCTTGAATTTAATTATGTAAGTATGGATAAAACTATACTGTAGTTCTTAGTTTTATTATTTTTAAAGGCCTAAATTTCAGCTATGGGCAAATAACTCCAAAAAGCAGAACGGCATATACTTAACTACTTGCATATGTTTTTATCTTTCATTTTTAAAAAAACTTATCTTTGAAATAGTTCTATAAAAGCCCAATGTTTTTCTTATTCACTCATGAATTTATTTTACTTGGACCTCAGGATAGTTGGAAGTTCTTTGGACATTGTAAACTGTGATGGTACTTGCAGAAAATAGAGGAGAACACAAAGGTTATCAAAGGTTATGCATCCTCTTCAGGAGCCATAAGCATTAAGAGAGATTTTACAGTAGCTGTAAACTCTCCACAGTACCATCTGACTGCTGTAAAAAATCTGGATAGCGCATATCCAACGAGAATTACAGACATTTCAATTACAACCATTGGTTTGAGGTGCCAGCTCTGTCAGTCTCCTCTGTGAGAGCCTCTTGGTTTGGTCATTTAACAATCTGCTCTGAAGTTTCTGCTGCCCACTGTTTGATACCATGGGATATGTGGGGAGCACACAGCCTGTGACACACAGATGTAGAAACAGGAAAGCTTTGGGACACTAGGCTTAAGTGTGGGACTAAATGTTCTGGCAATTCTATTTAGACAAGCATCTTCCTGGGTTGATTATTATATATGTTAAATGTTGTACTTGGCTTAATCTCACATGCCACCAGGAGCTTTATGTTTTGTCAGGTACTTAGAGAGGCTGGAAGTAATCCTCACCTTCTGTTGAGAGCTATGTATGAACCACTTTTAAGGGATGAGAGAGCTCCCACTGACATCAATTGGAACTGTGAAAACCAATATTCAGTCTTAAATATAACATACTTTACAAATTTTAAATGCCCAATGGAACTAGGTTCAGGATTAATTTGAATAGTCGAGGGGAAGCACTGCCTTACCAAACACATCTTCAATTAAAATACGGGTATCTGGAAAAAAAGTTATTTGGGAAAGCAAGACCCATTGCCTCAATATGAGATTATTTCCTTAAATGTACAGAAGATAAATTCTGATCTGTTACTAGCAAAATCTAATGGTAGACGTCTTTACATAGTTTATGCAAGCACAGTTTTTCTCTAATTACTTTGATTTCCTTTTCTTAAGATGGATTTTCTAACACCATTTCACTGACGTTTTATTAAATTTCCAGTAATAGGAATTTAACTACAAACTTTCTGCCCTTCTCTTCTTATATGATGCTTCATTGTTTTCCTTCTTTACTGAGTTTGCCTTTTATTAAGGAGCATCCAGCTCTTCCAGTCAGTAACCAAGTGTCTTGAGGCATTGCTGTGCATCTTGAGACAATGGGACATCTACAACCAGGCTGGGCCATGAAGTCAGTGGTAAGACTGTGTGTGATGTCCAGCAATGAATTAGAGTGAGCCAACACCAAAGATTGCCAAATGCATATATATATATGTATATATATATGTATATATATATATTTATGTGTTTTTTGTAGATACATTAGTCTGTTGTATGTGGTCTTCTGTTAAGAGAAATGGTTCAGATTATAGCAGAAACTTTAGCCCAGCTCATCTCTTGCTTTTTCTTCTGAAGATTGTCATGGGAAGGAAGGGGAAAGGTTATTGAAGTTCATTGCAGCTGAAAGTTATGCTGTTGAAATGTTAAGTGAGATTTTCCTCTTGAACCTAAAATGTTCTAATTGAGTTTTCCTTTTAAAGATCTCTAGAAAGATTTACTAGTGGTGGTTAGCATGAGACAGAGTAGATGCACTCAGCTCTTTAAACCACGGTTAACTGCTTTGGACCAGAGAATGACAGGATCTTGTTGGCATCATTGACTCCCATAGCATATCTATTTCGTGGTAATTAATACAACACTTTCCATTTATTTTTCTGTCAGTGCAGTGCTATTGCCTGGGGCTTCATTTGCCTTGCTGCTCAATGGTGAGGGCAGCTGCAGCCCAGACCGCAACTTGCTGCATTTTTCTGATCATTGTTTGTGGGACAGGAATTGGATTGCAGAAACCTCAGTATGCCTGAGCTCTTGAGAAAGGGTGAATTTATACTTGGAAAGCAAACTCATTTTCCTGATGTAGCTTCCTTATTTTCCCTATTCTTATTTTGCTTGCAACCAGCATTCAGCTGGAATGCAAAGAGACTTGTCTCTTTGTACTTTGCCTTTCCTACAACCCTTTTTACTCCTGGGTTTTTATAGTATATTTCTGTATTCATGTAATTTCTATTCCTACTTGTTTCTGTGTTCTTTGCCTCTGAATCTTGGTCTTCCAAAATGCCTTGGTTTCTCCAAAATGTTTACATTTTCATCTAAAAATCTCTCTTGAATACTTTCCAATCTTCTGCTTTCTCTTACAACTGTGTCTGTGGAGACCATTAAATGCTTCCCTCAGGTGTTTGTAGAGCTCATTTCTTCATCATCGTTGTTTGCTTCAAGTAAGATAATGACACTGGTAGAAATTTGGCTTCTAAGTTCTGCATTTCAAAAATCATGTCGTGTGACATCCACACTTGCAAGGCAAACCAGGAGTTGCCATTGTCTGGCACCACAAACTGATTTCTGAGGAGCACAACATGTTAGCATTGAAGGTATAAATGATAATGTTAGATGAAGAGAATACATTTTATAACTATAAAATGTCTAAATTCCACAAAAAGTTATGTTTGGTCTGAGATTCATCGCATATAATTTCAGACTGGTGTCATGTTTCTTTTAAAATTTCCCCAAAATTGGTTCATCTTTCTTTTCTCTAAATTGTTGCATGAATATGTATTCATGGGAAGAGGTAGAGAAGACATACCTCAATTTTTTGTACTCAGGGAATTAAAAAACTTAATTGTTTGGAAAGATTAAAAGGTTTGTGATTTGAGCAGGGGAAGATTGGGTCGTTCTATCATCACATATTCTGTGAAAACAATGTATTTTGGTAATGGCTAATTGCTCTTATGCAGTAATATATTTTTGGCATAAAGCAAAGGAAACATGCAAAACTTTACAATTAGATTAATACATGGAATCCCAGCAAATTTTTGCATTAAAAAATAACATTATTTGAACATTTCACTATCTTCCAGATTTCCCATAATTCTTCCATTTCTAAAGAGACAGCTCTGATAGGTCATATAAATTTATCAAGCTGATCGTGTGCTGCATAATTGCTCTGCCTATTTCAATAAGATGCTTCTTTGAACCGTCTTTCTGTTGTATGTTTCTATATTGGATTGAGTTTAGTGTGCTGAGGGTCAAGCCAAACAAGGCATATACTTAATTATGTTTGCCTCAACAGTTTAGATGCAGAACGTAGCTTTTGTGTAGTGCAGCATGTTGTGCCAGCTGATGGATCAGAAGAATAAATATCAAACCATCATGCAGGTATCAGACTGCAAACCAGTAGCTGTGATGAATGTGCTTTCTGGCATTTGCTGATTAATTTAGCTTGTAGTAGTAGTAAAAGATATGGCTGGCTTGCAGTTCACAACTGTAGTTAACTTCATAAAAATAAAGCTGTTGTATAAGAGAATCTGAAAGTGATGAAGACTGAAGAAAATGTAATTTCTAAAAAAAACCCATGAACATTTCCCAAATCACAGTTGGACCCCACGGGCAGATACTGAACTTTTGATGTTGTCCCTGTGGGGAAAGTGTGATGGATGGGATCATAACTTATGCTATTTTACCCTAAACTCCTTAGAAACCTCTGCTGTCCCAGCTATTGAAATTCACCAACAGCCCTGAAATGGGTAAAGTGCTTTCTGTAATAAATATGACAACATAAGCAAAGCTTTTTTTTAAAAAAACAAAACAAAACAAAAACCAAAAAACAAATCCCAAAACCAAAACCCATTTATTTCAGCAGTATTTTTCCAACCTAAAGCTTGTGTCAATTAAAGCTAAATTACAATTCAAACCTTTAGTTAATTATTAAGCATAAGCAATGCAGCCAGTACCAATATTAGTGGCATTTATATAGCTTTGTATTATGGGCTTTTTGCTTATTTGTCTAAAAATTTCAGCTTTCAACTTGTCATGGATATTTGTGTTTATAGCCGATAATTATATTTTAGTAAGTGTGGGGGGAAAAAAATGTAGGCTTCTGTAATTCCCAGTATGGGATCTTGCACTCACAAGGTCAGTTAATGCTTTTGACATACTTTTCCTTTTCTCTCGGAAAAGAACATAAAGGTGTTTTATGACATCAGGGTACTCTGAACTCAATTTCCTATTCTGTAAAGTTTTAAGTGCACCCACTTGCCTGTTCTTCTATTGGCTAGCATAACAAATGGATGTGTTAGTTCTTTGTGCTGAATTATCAGCCATAAATTTAACAGCACAGAATGGCACTGCTGGTGCTGTAAAATTAGCAGTGGAATACAAAGTTAACATTAAATTCTGTGCTGCACGGATCATGGCTATGTGGACCTTGCTCTGCCCTCACTCCTCAGTATTTTTTCAAGCTGAATAAGTTACCATTTTACTTTAAATGTTCTGTGCAACATTTGCAAGGTTGTTTGTGCAACTATTAAGCACTCTAAAATCCTTTAGAGTGCCACTTACAATGGGACAAACACATTTTGTCCAGGCTGCTACTAATTGGCATTGGTGGTGATTCTGCACGTCTGCTGATTTACTTTCAGAAAGCTGTTGCATAACTGCATAGTGACCAATATGTATTATTGTTGTTAATCACTACTCAGTTGTGTTAAACTTAAAAATAATCTGATGCACAGATAAATAGCCTCACAGCTGAAATATTATTCCACTCTAATTATTGTCTTGAATACAAATATTAGGAAGATATAGTACTTTATGCATTAAGGGAACAGAAAGCCTGATGATGTTAGATGTGAGCCTTTACACAGCCCAGTGTTTCCCATAAAGAAAGTTCTTGGACATTGTTAGTTTATTCAGTAAAATGCTTCTTTTGCTTTTGAGTTGGCTCAAGCTTCTTCTGAGCTATCTGGAGAGACCATTACTCTGATGAGCCATCCAGGGCACTTACTAACATGCTGATATGAAAAGGGGAGAATATGGTGGAAAGGAAAGATCAAGGTCTATGTAAAGACCCCCTACCCCCCTCANATGAAAAGGGGAGAATATGGTGGAAGGGAAGATCAAGGTCTATGTAAACACCCCCCCCAGTTTTACTTTATGAACTGCTTCAAGTTTTTTTTTAGTAGTGACAAGCACACTGAAGACCCCAGCTTGTACATGAATGTGTTTTGTTGCAGCATTGGCCTTATTTTCCAGCTTTGTGGAGATAAATACAATTCCATGCTGAAGGTGGAGCACAATCCCATGCATTAAGGCAGGTATAGACAACTTTCCTGAGTCTTTACACTGTAAAACAAAGTCTATGAGTCCCTGAGAAAGTTAAAGAGGACTTAGCACATGGTTTGTGAGCAGGGAATAGGAATGATTTCTCCAGTTCTCCACTTCACTCTAATGGTCAGATTCACACGCTGGAGCCAAGCAGTATATTTGTGTTTGATCATTGGTTTCTTGTACAATGGGAAATGCACTAAAAATTCCCTTTATTCCTTTTTCTTTCAACATTTTCCCTCCTCCTTTCATATAAGTAGAAGGCAAAAATTCTATATCAAAATATTTTTTCAACTGCATAATTAATTCTTTTTCCTGAGGTATGAGTAGAAAATGGATGTAAGGTAAACTTTAAATTCTTTCTCTTTCTTGGCTGAAGATGGCTAAGAATGTTCATTTAATCAGGTGTTTTAAAATGCTATATATATGGCTTATATTGGTCTAGATCTATATTAAGAACTCTGTCACGTGTTCTTGAACAAATTTTCATGCCTGACATTGTTTTCAGCAGGAACTAGACATCTAAGGCACTGAGATCCAAGTCCTCTTAAGTGTCTGACTTCTACTAGTTCTCCTCTTGTTAATTATGTCATTAACTGTGCTTGTCCTTATCCAGATTTGTCATTAAAAACATAGAGTTATAAGAAAAGATATTTGGAAAACACTAAAATGCAAATTATGGTAACGAGGAAAGCTATTTTGAGATGTCACACACTCGTATTTTGGGAAATGTTATTTTTGCCTGTTTTCAACAGTCTAATCTTCTATTTGGATAATATGTCAAATAAATTTGAGATTTAATTATTTTTTAAACAGAACAGTAAATGTATTTTTATGCAATATTTTTTTTCCTTGAGGATGTGGGAAAATGTATTTAAATTTATTACAGGATGACAGCAAATTATGACCTTTTCTGGAGCATTAATTCTTCTGGACAAAACATCAGATTTACTTTGATGAAATGAATTTCTTCAAAATATGTAGGACGTAATAAAAATAACATAGAGAATTATTTATATAAAATCACCTTTCACAGGTTTATATTTACCTGTATGGATGTGTTTTTAAATATCCTGAGACACTGTTAGCAGTGAATAAGTTATATGGGATTTGTTCATCTGTCTATAGTTCAAGACCTTCTAGACTTAACAAGAGGGAGATTTTGGTTGATCTTTTTTTTTTTTTTTTTTTTTTTTTCTTTTTTGCTGTTCTAGGACATCCCATATAGTCTTTTAAAGGCTTGACTTACTTAAAGAACTGATGATTCATTTTTCTACAAAGAACCTGGAAATGACATTGATTCATTGATCCTTGGCTGAAATCTCCACTCTCCAAATAGTAAAACCCTTAGCTTTTTGTTACTTTAGGATTAAGGTCTCCTTATTATCTGAGTTCAAAAGCCTGAATCAAACCCCACTTATATGAATGTGATTCATTTGCTTATTGCATGCTACCAGTGGGTTTCATGTTATCAGAAAGACTCTTTTGTTGACTGGGGAACAGACAAATCTCATATAATCTGACGAAGGAAAATGAGAAAATGAGATAGGAGAAACCTCTTTCTCTCCAAAACCAACATCAAATTCTTGAAGAAACTTCTAAGAGGGAAAAGATTTAGAGTGTAATGTTGCATTTTTATTTGCTTGCTGAATTGGGTGTTTAGGGAACGAATGATTCACTCTGTAGGAATTTTTTTGGACATCTCTGTTTCTCTTGGGTTCTGAGTTCCAGTTACAATTTCTAACTGCAGTTTTTCTTTTCCTATGAGTCCAAGTTTCTGCTTTGCTCAAATATGCTACAGTTTGGTTAATTCATGAATTGCTGCTGAGATGGAAGTTTGGATTGAGATGTATTAGTCAAAACACATGGGAAAAAAGCACATTTCCCCTCCTCCTTCCTCTCTTCTGGTTTTGCATTAAGTTTTTAAAGGCTGACCCAACTCCTCTGAGGCTGCAGGTAGTCCCAGACACTTCCTTTGCAAAAAGGAGATCCAAGCAAAGTATACATCTTTTCTATCAGGCTGCTCAGTCCAACTTTCAAGAGGGGATTTCACATCTGAATAAAGTATAAGAATCTCCTGGACACTGCAGAATAAAGTTAGGAGAGGACTGGTGAAGAAACAGATATGTAGATCTAATCTATACTGACTTTACTAGCATAGTCTACTGGCTGTAGATGCAGTTTATCCTTGCCAAGAGATTCTTTTCCCACATTGCTCAAATAGCTCAGTTACTTGTCTAAACACACTATTAAACATTGTCTGTCTGGACTGAAAAGCAGGGGGGCTTTGAGGTTCTGCTCTTCCTTTCCAACTTCTTTGGGTCCACGTGCTTGGTCTTCTTCATTTATGTCTTGGAGGGGAGAGGAGAGAAGGGCCAGATAATTGTACTTGGGTCACAGCTTAACATGAAATTAAGGACACATAAGTCATAGTCTGTATTTGCTTTCAGGACTTTGGCACATAAATATTTGAATAGTTTCACACTAATGCTATGCCAAGGACTTTAACCAGTACAGTAAACATAATTTTGAGTCCTGAGCATGGAGGGGGATAACTAATGCCTTACTGGCAGATGAAAAAAGAGCGATATTAGAAAAGTGTATTTGGACCAATGACTAAATAATCTAACACTGCCATATGTTATTTAAGAAACCATAAATCCTCTGACCAGAAAGAAATCCCAAAAACTTGATAAATGAGCACTTGCTTTTCTGAGTTTGTTACTCTGTCAGAACCATACCTTTCTCCATACAGTAATAGAGACAGTAACAAAGCGTAACTGTTAAAATAGGCAATTTCTTAACCAGTTGGGGGATCTAAGATTAGGGGGTTTTTATTCACTGAAGAAAAGGTAAAACAACATACCGAACAACCATGCAGAAAAACTTGCGTATAGGCACACCTTTCTTTAAACAGTCTGTGATCGTGACCCAATTACTAAAATGCTGTGCGCTCCATTTAAAATCAGGAATTTTTAACTGGATGGTTTTCAGCTATCTTCTGTAGCTATTATTGCCACATAGCTTTCCTAGTGTGCTGTTTCCACATGCTTACTTATGCAGGCAGAAACTTCAGTGAAGCCACAAGCAACTTTGCTAAGTATAGGAAACTGAGGGTGTAGGTCAGAAAATGTCTATTTGAATAATAAAAAATGTGCTTGAGATGTGCACTTTCTTGGATGAGTGCATTTTTATTCCCTCCTGATACCTCTACAGTGAAAAAAAAATAAATAAAATAAGGCATTTTTCATTCAGGGCATTCCTTTACAAATATCTTGAGTTTCCCCTGAACAGGTTGCATGAATTCTCCTAATCTTGTAGGACTTCATTTTTATCCTGGAAACTGTCTTGGAGAGTCACATGTAATTCTTTGATTTCTCTCTTTGCATAAGTGTTCAGTCATTGCAGTTTGAGCTTTTGCCAAAGTGGATGAAAAGTTTATATTCTTTAAGATGTGCTGTGCAACTGCTTAAGGTGTGACTGGCTTAAACAAAAAAAATAAGAGCTAGATTTCAAACGTTTTAGTCTTGCAAGCAAGAAGAGGAATGGTTCACAGCTGAGCACTGAGTTTTCTGAAGCAAGCGAGCAAGCAGGTTTCAACTACTCTATCAGGGTGATCACAGGAATGCTTACCCCTGCAGCACACTGTTTTGTTTCTCCTTGCATATAAATTCCTTGCTCCCTGCCATGTGTTCCTGTAATTATTTTGCATGGCAATTCTGAACATGAAGACAACATTTCTTTGGAAAACTAAAAAAAACTGAATGCACTTTTTGGTTCTTGGCTACTGGAATATTTAACATTTTTCATTTTAAACAGGTGCATTGCTGTTTGTGATTTCTTAACTCATAGGATTTGTGTTTAGCAAGCCAGGCTCTCATTTTTATTATTTCATTTTTATCAGATCAAGTGCATCTGTCATGTTGGAAAATACTTTCATCTTGAGACTTAAAAACTTTGTTATATTTCAGCACATTATTTTCATGGCACTAGATCCAATTCTTCCTTCTTTTCAGTGCTTTTATCATAGTTGTTACTGGCAACAGAAACCATGGTCTTTAATCAGTCCTTCCAACTGCTGTGTGGTAAGTATCTGGAATGGGCTTATGATTTAGACAGGAGTAACTCAAGAAAATGTGATAAATGAACTGTTGATCTCCAAATCTTTATTGGCAAATGTAGAAGTTTTAATTGAGATGAGATGAGTAGGAGCACATAAAATGTGAGTTACTGTGAAAGCTTAATCTGAACTTGAAACTGAACTCAAAAGTTTCTAATATTCAAAAAATATTTCTCATTTCTGTGCCCTTTTATATCTCTTTTCCTGTGATATAATGCTTGCTGAGCTCTAGGACAGCAGAGGGGCAGTATAATAAGTAAAAAACTAGGAAATATAGAAAGGAAAATTAGTTCAGCATTAGGCTAATGTTGAAGTACAAACCTTAAAATGTTCAGCAAATAGAAATGAATTTTCTGCACTGATAGTTACATTTGAATGGACAGAATTTTTAAAAAGTATCGCAAACCCTCCATACGTCATCTAGCTCCTTAATATTCTCCTGAAGAGACAATTTCTAAAACTAAATTTCCTACTGTAGAATGAGTTTCACAATTACCACAGAGATGCAGTGAAAAGAATATGCTAAGAGAAGAAATAAACTGTCTTCATTTTGCAGAGCATGAAGCAAGGTACAAAGAGATTTAAACCTAAAATTGTCACATTCTCTAATTCTGTATGTTCTTTTAAATGCCCAGAGTACTTTGATTTTTTTTTTCTTATGAAAATATTCTTTTTAGTGTCTTTGGATGTATCTTTTTGCATGATCAGCATTTCTGTAAGTCTGGATCTCAGCAAATGATGCACAGAATGTCCATTGATCAGCTGTGACTTTAGTTTGCTGAAGAGAGCTCCAGGACTGAGGAGGTAAAGACCAAATCAGTCAGGTCTCTGAGGAAGGCACTGAACTGCCTCAGGCATATGACCATCCTTCTGTCTCCTGCAGTCCTGGGACTCATTTGGTGCAAACATTCCTAAGGCCTGTAACCAAGGAGGTTGTTATCCTACAGACAGAAGATGACTGCAGCGGGTGACTGCCAGGAGACAAATCTTTCCATCTTGTGCATGGAAGAAACCAGGCTTCCTCTGGAATGAGGGAGAGGTGCAGAAAAACTGAATGATACCTCACTAGAGTTGAATGCAAGAATGGGAAGAGTAGAAGCCATAAGAGATTGAAGCATGGAATTGATGAGATGCAGCATGGAAATAGTCTGAAGTTTGGTGATATGTTATATTGAATTGAAAAGGGGTGTTTCAGCTAACAAAGTGTAACAGCCTCCTTGCTGTTTAGCCTGTCTTCTTCTAATCTTATCTCTCAAAAGTGGAAAATTTTTAGTTTCATTCTTCATTAATGGGAAATGCACTGCCCAAGGTCAGGAGGTGAACCCAGGTGTCCTGAGTTTTAGACCAGAGTTCTGTCTGATGGGGCACAGTTGGGAGCCACATACAGATGATTAGTCGCCTATCTACTAAACAGTATTTGGGCTGGCAGCCCAGTAATGCTGCACTGTTATTCCAGGCTTAATTATCAGTTTGACATAATGCTAGTAAATTAGTGTAAACTTCTAAAAAAATTAGAGATTTTGCTCCATAAAGCACTTTACTTTCTCCGTCAGCTAATTCAAAGTCAATAATAAAACAGGCTTGGTGTACAGAGACAGTTCCAGATCACAATTAATGTATTATCTCATATACGCTTTTTGAGTTACAGTAAAGTTGAGACCCTGTAATCATTAAAGAGGTACACTGTTCAAAATTCAGATGAAGAGATAGATTAGCTCTGTCACTTCATTGATTAGCACTCCCATTTGTTTGACTTTCAACCCTGAAATGCAATAAATGAGATGATGCAAAGAGAATAGTGCGCTGTAGTTGCTGTAGTTGTGGTGTCTGACTTGATGCAGTTATACAGCAATGCTCTGATACCCAAGAAATTGTGCAGTGTAATTCAAATTCATTGTTTCTTCTTATGGACAGGCTTTTCAAAATGAAAGCTAAAACGTTTAGGCAAGAATTTCCCCTGTAATTGGTATATTGTGTTTCTGTTTAAGTGCAGTTTACTAAAGTATTCCTCTAAAGAAAACACTGTCAATCTCTTCTCATGTGTACATGAATTTATTGAAGTGCACATTAGGGAAAATATCCTGTCACCCAACTCTTTCTGTGTACCATGGTATGTTTTGAGTTTGCAATATATCTGTCTGGAAAAAAACAACTCCCTTTCGTTCTGCATTTTCAGTGTACTCAATTCCACATGTAGCACCTATATGAACAGCCTTAAAATAATGCCTGAACTCTCCTTTACAAAGTCATTGACAGTATTATCTTGACCTCCCTGAGACCTTTGTTATCCAAATGACATAATAACCAGAGCAGCCCATCTGTTGAAACTGGCTCATCTGGGACACTCCGTGGGCAGTTCCAGCCAGCTGAGATTCCCAGCCCTCCTGTGAGGAGAAATGAAAGAATGTGGCTGCTCTAGGTATTTTGTTTTCCACATTTTACGCGAGATTCATTGGACTTAATTGCTGTCAACAATGATGCAACCAAGAATTTTGCAGCTGCCCAGGCATCAGGTTTGAACCAAGGGATTACAATATCTAATACAATGTCCTACAAAGGTGTGCAGTGGAGGTGTTGCCAGAAGCCTTGCTAGAACTCATTTTCAGAGAGTAGCCTCAAATAGCACATTAGTACCGCTGCTTGCAGTCTTCATCTTGGGTCTCTTTGAGAAAAGAGGCCAAAGATACCAGATTGCTGCTCTGGACATCTGAGGGAAGCAGTGCCTGGCAGCCTGAATATCTGGGGTGGCTGCAGGGAAGTCTGCCCCAGTCTGCTCTGATGTGTCCTCTGCTGGCTGGCAGCCTGGCTTCCCTACCCGCCCTGGAGCTGCTGCTTCTGCTGAGCTGCCACCTGTCCTGCTCCTGAGGGCTGCTCTTTCATGAAGTGTGGAAAGGCTTGAGCTTTTATCCATTTCCAAGCTCTGCTTGTTTACTTTTTCATACAACGAGATTCTTTTGAAACAGGGTAAGCAAGTTTTACACATGTAAAACTGATAGTTATAATGGTTTTGAGTTTTTTTTATTATTGTTTTTTCTGTTCTTTGATAAATAATTCAAAGCAACGGAAATATTGGTGTCAATTTTCTCTACAAGTCTAGATCTCCCTAATATGCAAGAACTACATAAGTTTCTTGAGCTCTCTGGTTGGAAACACTAGACCTCTTCATGGTGCCACAGTGAAAATGTCTTCATTCTTGTGCAAGATTCAAATGTGTGACAAGAACTCATTCCAGCAAAAGAGTGTTACTGAAAGTGTAAAAATGGGCCACCTTTTGCAACTGTATTTTCACCAGGACTTTCATCCTCAAGATCTTCTGTTTTTGTTTTTGAGTGGGAGGATTCTTATCTTCCCACTATTCTGCAGCCCTTAATATTTCTCTAAAGCCTACAAAGCTAATAGAACATTTATCACAGAGTAGGACATGATTAATTTTAATTCCAGTCCCAGTTGTTCTCTCAGATTTTCTCACAAGGAAAATTACTTGCATACTGGTTTAGTGTAGCATTTTAATAGATTGCCTCCTTCTACCTTTCCCTCGCCTTCTTTATTTCCTCCCTGAATTTCTTTTATCTGCTCTTGTTTAGCTGGCTACTCTTCTCATAAGAAGGGATATTTTTAAAATGAAAATCCATAATATGCAGAAACAGTAGCTTGCAATTTGTAATTTAGGCAGAATTTATTCCATTCTCGTTAACTATGAATGGGTCTATCATGCATGTGTAGTTGAACATAACTGAATCAGAAGAGCATTATTAAGTTTGCATTCCTTTTAGGTTTTGAAAGAGATCACAGCAGTATTAAAAATGTAGCTTCAAAAGCTAAATAGAATAGCTATCCATTTTGTATATTAAATAAAGAGACAAACACCTTTGGTCACAGTTTTGTTTTCATTTTCATTGACTGTTAGATGAGATTTCTTTCCTGTTAACAAAATGTAACTTTTTTTGTCCTACTTCAAAAAGCTCCTTGCAAGTCTTCTGCATTTGTGACAGAGGTCATTTCTTGCCATTTTAATTTACAGCTTTTTAAAATAACTAGTCTGCAACAGCTGCTATGTTGTTGATTCTTCAGGTAGCACAACAAATTGAATTTTGTGTCTGAAATAGTCATGTGTCTATTTTTAAAATTCATGCTGTTTCACAGACATTTGTGAAGTTCAGTTTGTTCTGAGAGGTCTTTTAATCAAGGCTAAACACTTATCCCTCTGTTCCTCCTTTGCACACTTGTCTGTTGGCAGGACAGATTAAAACATTACAATGTTCATAGCATAATGGGAAATCCTTCTGCTATTTTCATTCTTCTCATTCATATATTGGGGTTTCATTCCTTCCTGAACAAACTCTTATTTTCCAGAACTACATATACTACATGTATAATGACACAGAGGGCAGAGAAAATGTGAGCTTTCCGACTGTGGTTTTAGCAGTGGAATGAACTTCACTGGCCACCCAAACCTAATACATCTGTTATAGTGTGTCTGTCTCTTATTTATCAAGGAGTACAGGAATGGTTCAGCATTTAGCTGCAGGGCTTTTAGTCTCAGAACAATTTGTGTATGTGAATTCAGTGATTAAGTCCAAAGGAGGGCAATGGCAGGGCACATTGCACACCATAATCACTTAAGCATCAGTAGCAATTGTGTTTTCGGGGGAAGAAACGAATGTCATACTTTACTCAGAATGTTGTTGAGAACTAATTTTGGTAACAACTTTTTAAGAATTCCATCCTAAATTAACACACTGCAATCAAAACTCAGATCTCAGCGTCTTAATGTGCTGCTGCCCATGAGTTAGACCCCAGCCAGGTTGAGTCAGGGAGTGAAGGTGCTCCGGGCACCAGAGCAGAGATTCTCCCATAGACCCTGGCACAGACCATGGTGAGGCAGCTGTCCCCCTGCAGACTGTGGAATTCCACAGGGGAGCAGGGATCCACCTGCAGCCCGTGCAGGACTCCACACCAGAGCAGGTGGATGTTCAAAGGAGGCTGTGATCCTGTAGGAAGGCCATGCTGGAGCAGGCTCATGGCAGGACCTGTGGGCCAGTGGAGAGAGGAGCCCATGCTGTAGCAGGTTTACTGACAGGGCTTGTGACCCTGAAGGGGACAAACAGTAGAGATGCCTGTTCCTGAAGGACTGCACTGCGTGGAAAGAGACCCTCACTGGAGCAGTTGCCAAAGAACTTCAGCCTGTGGGAAGGACCTACCCTGGAAAAGTTCATGGGGAACTGTCTTCCATGGGAGTGACCCCATGCTTGAGCAGGACAAGGGTGTGAAGGGTCCTTCTGCTGAGGAGGATGGAGTGGCAGAGACAACATGTGATGAAGTGACTCCAGCTCCCATTCCCTGTCCTCCTGCACCGATGGGTGGGAGGTGGTAGAGAATTCGAGAGTGATGTTGAGCCTGGGAAGAAGGGAGGAGTGGGCAGGAGAAAGGTGTTTCTAAGATTGAGGGTTTATTCTTGTTATCCTACTCTGATTTGATTAGTGATAAATCAGTTTTCCCAGGCTGCATCTGTTTTGCCTGTGGTGGTATCTTGTGCGTGATCTCTCCTTGCCTTTATCTACTCTCACAAGCCTTTTATTATATTTTTTCTCCCCTGCCCAGCTGAGGAGAAGATGACAGAGCAGCTTTTGGTGAGAAATCGTTATCCAGTCAGGGCCAGCTCACCAAAATAGGGAGGTACTTACCATTCTTAGAAGCCAACAATTCTATTTTTCTTCATGTTTCTACCAAGAAATTATCTTGAATTTATTCAGAGTGCTCCTGTGCAGTTCTATGTTCTTTACTTCTGAATTACAAGAGTAAACAGCAGTAAATTTAAAAGTGAAATGAAGCACATACTGTTGAAAATGGGCAGAATACTAGTATATTTTAGCAAAAGATCGCAGTACAGAAGTGCAGCATTGTGACTAAAATGTAAATCTCCCAATTCTAGTTTTATCTCAAATGTATGTTTACTTCATGTTTCAGATGCCCAACTTTCTGATTGACTAACTGAAAGAAATGATGTATGCAGCATATCAATGTGCACTGTGTCTTAGAAAAGTGATATTAGTTCTGTTACTTGACTGAAGTTTAATTAAAACAATAGAAACTAGTATTTTAGAAATTCCAAAATAAATTTCTTGAAGATATCTACAAATATCTACAAATGCAACAGCTACATGATACAGATATTGAATCAAAGATAGTTTAGAAAAGTTTAAATGGCATATTTTGTACATAACATGGTATTAAATGGTGAACATTTTGCAGGGGAAGTTGAGTAATTCCCTGTGTGGGTTTTCTCTTTGTTTTAAATTCTGTAAACTCTTCACCAGTTGCCCATTTCATGGATTTATTGGACTGCATTGTTGCTATAATTAACAAAAGACTTTTTTTTTCTGCACAGGCATTAGCAAGCTCAGTTTTTGTACAAAAATTCAACCCTTTAGTTCTTTGTCCTTTTGAAATTTCTCTTTCCTCAGCTATTACTTACCCAACTTTTAGGTACTGTATTGAAATGTAATGTATATATTGTCTTCACAAACTCAATGAAAGAGAAATATTTGATATGATGGACCTCCACCCCCCTTCCCTCTTACCCCTTTTTGTTTTTAATGTCACATCTGACCTAGCCATACCTGATTGTTGAAAAATGGTATCTGCAGCAGCCATTCTATGTCCCTTCTTGAAGATGACAGATAGCTGCCTTTCAGCACACAGGGGAAGAAACTGTCTTAACCAATTTTCAGAGCACTGCTTCTACAGTGTTTATCACTAGGTGTCTTAGTTTTGCTCTGTTAAGTGCTTTTGGTGGATTTTTTTTCTTCCCTATTTTCTTGAATGTTGTGCTATTTCTTTTGTCATCCTTTTGTGCCAGAGGCAGGGGGGCCACTAAACTGCACAGCTCTGTGGATGAAAGCAGCTCTGCGTGGAAAACGCTTCATGAAATATTGCTTCTGGCTATGTGTCCTGCCATGAGCCTGCTTGCTTCTCCTGAGAAGACCTAAATTTGACACTTGTTTCCTGAATAGCTGGTTGAGGTGGGTAGCTTTTGATTTTTTTTGAGTCTATGGGATGTTAATCAGAACAAGTAGCTTCAGTTTGTCTCAGTTTTTGAAGCCAGTTTAGTTTTGGTTTGTTTTTTTTTTTTTTTTTATTAGAGTGCCTTCTGCTGTCTTGCTTGCTGACTTTCAGAGGCAGAAGCATCAAATGAAGTCTGCAACAGAGGCATGCTGAACTCATCCATCTTCCTTCCTCCCTGTCCCATGCTCTTATCTGGAGCACAAGCAAAAAGAGCAGAGAGAGCTGAACAATCTGGGGAGCTCACATAGCTGGCAAGTAATAAAGACAATTTTTCTCTCTTCTTCTTCAACAGTTAGTGAAGGCAGGGAGTTAGAGGTTCTGCCAAGGCTTGGGAGAGCACAGTGATGAGTCCTTGGAGAAGAATTGAGGTTGAGATTTAGTCAGAACTGGTGGGTTAAAGTCAGGGCTCAAAACCTTCAGAGGAGTTTGGGATAGGAATCAGACAGGTGTGCAAATCAAAGTTTAGAAGGGACTTATATCATGGTTATATGAAAAGACATTTATATTACTTAGATATGGAAAAAAGAAGGTCCTGATTTGGAGGTTTGACAGTAAAATAAAATGTATGGCAGGGAGCTGATAGTATTTTGACACTATTGGGACACACTGCAGTTGTGTCAGGCAGCCTTGTGAAAAACTGTGTGTGCAAAGCTTTTTGATATATTGGGGCTGGCAGCAGGCCCTCCACGCCCTTGGCTGGGGTGAACCAAGCCAAACAGAGCCCGTGTCCCTGTGTGTCTGTGGTGCCCAGCTGTTAGTGAGGTAACCAGATAAATCTACTCCTTGCATTTCATCCCAGGGTTGGTGGTCAGCCTGGTTAACACTTTTACATCCATGCACCACAAGACCCTGGGTCTGGCCTGCCTCCCTGCTGTTGTCTGTAGCTTGCAATGCTCATGAAGTGTACAAATGCCCTCTAAATCAGGTAGTGTGGGGAAAACTCCTAGGAGAGGTGAAGATATTTTAAAAATAGATAAATAAATAAAAGGAGGGCTAATAAGATTTGGAGGTTTCATTACTTAACAGATACTTCTGTGTCTTGAGTAGAAATGTTCTTTAGACTGCAGAAAATGCTGTCCAAATAAATTGTGTGGATTGCTTCTCAGGAATTTACTGATCTTTGCTGTGCAAGGGGTTAATAGACTGAAGGATTTTTTCTGAGCTTCACCAAAACTAAGAAATCCTATGGGCCTTTACATGTGAGAAGATTCATATCAAAATAACTTTTATATGCCTCTGGGGCTTTTTTTTGTTTGCAAACATGATTTTTTTGTGTCTTTACTCATTTGTAGGGGCAAAGGGAAGACACGTTTACAGAAAACCCAGTATTTTTCCCCTAACAGTGGTACCTATATAATAATATTTCTGTTCATATGCAATATTTTTTGTATGTATGCTGCTCTGAAGCACAGCAATGACCTGATTTGTTGATGGTGGATTTTGACTTCTGAAATGCATGTCTTGTATCAGTCCTGCATAGATGTCGTCCTTCAACAATTCTGAATCCTATTAATTTCACTCGCTTGGGTGCTACAGATAAACTTGAATTTCAATTAGGGACTATTATTTAGTGTCTACCATAATGTTCTTTTGTGGTTAAATTAGTAGAGAAAATCTTCACGTGAATGATGCTTATGATGTTGTGTAATTCACTATTTTCCTAGATGTAATTCTGGTGAAACATCCTAAAATATGGTAATTTTTATGATTTAGATTTCAATCTTGTTTTCTTCCATTTATATTCATGTCTCACCTTAAGATACTTCATAATAATTTAATTGCAGCTATTAAAAGTGCATTTTGCTAAATATAATTCCTGTGCTTTTGTCATAACACGTTACGTTTTTGATGTAGTTAGGGTTCTCCTAAATTGCATTTTCTCCTTATTTTGTTTAAAAAGAAATCTTACTCTCCTCAATAGTAAAGACTATTCTTCCTGTGTTTTTCTTCTATACTGTGAATACTTGGATCAGTCTCTCCTTTGAGAAGACAATCAAAAGCTTAGGCCTCACTTAACTGATTCCAAGTCTGTTTCTAAGGAGAAAGAAGTCTGCTTCTGATTTTGGTCATGTTGCTCTGAATAAGGACCTCTTTTATCAGGAATGCAGCTAAAGGGAGGATATACTAAACTAAATGGAAAAAATATGAAACCATATATATAGTATTTATTTTTCTGGGTAAATCCAAGATTTTTGTCATGAGACAGTGTAATTATTTTATGATTGGCTTGGTGGGGAGTTGTATGAAAGATGTGGTAAAAAAAATAGAATTAATGAGGTGAAATTAAAAAATAGTTTGATCATCTAAGACTGACAAAATTATTTACTAAAATTTAAGTAGTATATTGTAAGAGATTTCTGTTCTCTCTTGCTGTTTTGGGGCAGTTAAGGTACAAGATAGAATTTGTGTGGGGTTTTGGCAGTGCTTTGTTGAGAAACAGGATTCCTGTGCTCCAATGAGACTTTATCTGAGGATTTCCAGGGGTATCATCCAGCCTCAGTGCTGACTCTCTCATCAGTCTTTGTACGCCCTGTTACTGTTTGCAGGATTCTGCTGCACCTGGTAATGAGCAAGGTTACATATTAAGTTGTTTCTGTTATCAAGAAAGCAATTCTTAAGGTTGTGCAGTGGAACAGGAATTTATTATCAATAAATTTACGAGTCAAGATGCTATCAAAAGTAATTTACCAGAGAGAAAGTGGCCTTTTTAGAAGGTGTTTATAATTTTTCTTAATAGTAGCATCTATGTTGCAGCTGGAGTAACAGTAAATGGGGTTTATGGAGATCTACAGAGTAGAATGACAGTAGGACAGAGATTTGCTAGATTAAGCAAGAGAAAGCACTCCTTTATGCAAGGCAACATGGATATTACTCCCTAGAAAACCTGCAGACTTAGAGGTATATGTTGGAAGATGCTAAGGATTCTCTCAGAAGTGCTGTCAAGCTGCTTTCTGTCCTATTAACACTTCTTGGTTTGCTCTTTGGCTGTGCCCTAAGCATAGTCAAAGCAAGTCTTAAACTTGATGCGAGCATTTCTTTGTGCAATAGGAAATACTTGATTGACATGGTGACTTTAGTAAGTCTATTGTCCTTTTCTCAAGATATCATCCAGATTATGGGTACCCAGCAGGAACATTGATACATGAACTTTGTCCTGGCCATTTAGCTGATGATGAAAGTTTTTTGAAAGCAGTTTCTTCACATTCCCAAAGTCTGTTTTAAGATTTAATTTAAAACGTGTGCTCTATACAGTTTCTTGTGTGCACATTGCAGTATGTGTGCCATGAGGTCACAGTGTGCCTTCTGGGTGATAAATGCAGAGCAGGAAATCACCCTTTTATGCTTCTCTCTGTACATTTTATTCTTCTCTTCATCAGAGGCAATCTCAGTGACTGCTTTCATGTTTTCTATTGGTTGCCACAGAGCAAATCTGAGTTGTGTTTTCTAGGTAGTTATGGTCAGCTCAAAACCTGTCACTCTATGTCAAATCTCTTTTCTTTTTCCATATACAAAACTTTACTTTTACCTTTACTTTTGCTTTTAGAAGTGAATATCATTTGCCGTGTAACTCTCCAATCTTGTAAGACAGCTGTGTGAAGACAAAAACAATGTTGAACTGCATGCTCTTTATAGGGCTTGTTTAGGGGGCATTTTTTCTTATGCAATCTTGCAGGCTGTTTTTTTGAATTGTCCTTCCCCTTCAAGGTTCAAATGCAATTTATTTAAGAGACTTTCTGCCCCATCCCTCTTGAGGCTCACTCTCCAATTTCCTAACCTCAGTGTAAAATAATTAGTTTTGGAAGGCTGAGCAGAAAATAAAACTAAATTAATATATGCATTTGAATGGTAGCTTTGTGCAGTTCCTCTTCTGCAATTAGAAAATAGTCTCAAGTGCTGGTCTACCAAAGGTAATTATGAACAAAAGGTTGAGTTCTTTTTTTTTAATGAGTTCTGCCTAATGCTGAGAAGAAAATCTAGTCTGGTGCAGAGTATATTCAATAGTGCTAATTAAACCATTCCTCCCACTTACTTTAAGTCAAATTAGTTTGATCCAATTGAGAAACTAATGTTTCACTAAGGCAGCTCTTTAAGACTTAACAAAATAGCTCCGTGTCACCTTAAGCGAGAGGTCTTTTTTTGTGAAGGGGCTACCAATCTCCATTGAGTGAGATACAGCTTTTCTTATTTTCCTTTTCTGAATGTTGTAAGCAAAACACTTGAGTAGCCTCTGCTGCTCAAGTGTGGTCATGCCAATTTGAATTCTAGGTGTGTTCCTTTTTTCCCCCGTTTTTGCATCAAATAACTGTTTTTTATTTTATTAAAAGGAAAATGAAAAAAAATCAAGCCATTTTGGTGCTTGTTCCTAACTCAGAGGCATTACTTGTTTTAATCTACTTACAGAAAAATAATAAAAACTTTATTATCAGAACTTCAGGAGATGACTTATTGATGGCATCACCCTGAAAGCTCTTCAGGATGTTAAGGACCAGAAGTTAAAATGCTTAGTGGTGTTGGATTTTTTCTTTTTTTTCAAGGCAGTTAAACCCAGTCATGTACTGCTGACTGAATTCCAATGGTTTGATGGGATTATGCAGTATGAAGTATTTTTCTGTTATGATTATATGCCCGGATTCTTCCAAGTTTTCCTGATGCTGATTTCTAACTCAATGTAGTTCCTAGTTAGTAGTTCCTAGTTAGTAGTTCCTAGTTCACTTTCTCACAAATAGATGCTATTATTAGAAACTTGTTTATGTTAAGACAAGGTCGCTAGAAATTCCTTCTCTTGGGAGTGGAAAGTGACTGATTGAAAATTGCTTTAGCCAGTGGAATGGGAGAGGTGTCCAGCTTTTCCTCCAATCCCTGATCCGTGTGAAAATACTATATAATATGGAGTCAGATAATTAATAAAACTCTTTCAGCCTTCTCTTGAGAACATGTCTTGCATGTCCTTGTAAGTGACCCACAGCGACAATTATATAGACATATTATCAGGAAGTGGATTTTTCATATCAGTATCATGGACAAAATTTGCCTTTATTGCTACTCAGACCTGCTCAGGCACATTGGTTTCAGGTTGGGTGCTGGACTACTTTTTAAGGTACACTGTGTTAATCTGGATGTTCTGCTTTGGGAGGACATGTAATGCTTTTCCTGCTGAAATTGTACAGCATATCCACCTGGTTAAAACTCCTACCCCTCTGCCCAACATCACTGGAGAAAAAACCCTCTGGTGTGATAGAGGGGGAATCTTGTACCTGCCTGTTCACTCCCTGGGCATGCTCAGTATTTGGGTACAGTTTGGGCCTGAGGAGGTGCCACTGAGGATCTCTGTCAATGCTGTGAGGGGTTCGTATCACCCCAGCTTCTGTTTCAGAAAGGCAGGTTGTGAGCTGTTCTGTGTGTGTCCCGTGAGCTCCAGCCAGCCTGGACTCCAGGGTGGCCAGCAGCTGAGAGAAGCCTTTGAAGATCCCTGGCTTTTGGAAGCTGGACTTTGTGGTACGCCTGTGCTATGGCAGCTGCAATCGGGGTGAATGAGTTGAGTTAGCTCGAAGCTGCTGAGCTCAGGTACTGTCAATATTTCTGCTGCAGCAGGAAAGCCACAATGGAAACTGGTTGAAAACTCTCCCCACTGAGGTTGGCTCTTTCTTGCTGTGGCTGCGTTGTCAGCAGTACAGCACCCAGGCTCTGCATTTTTGACTTATCGGGAATGTTTTTGTGAGCTGTGGTTACAGCAGTGAATGCCAGATGTACTGCCCCTGGATGGAGCAGTATAGCGTGGTAATGAATACATGCTGAAGAGTTCAGAGCACTGGAGAACTAATTCTGGAGTAAGGACAAACTAGTTGCATTGGTGCTACCTGATACCATCTGTGGTTTTGATATCCATTCTGATTCTGGGGCATAGGAGAGTGAAATGCTGATTCTTGTTCTGAACAGGTTTCTTGAAGATTCGAGGGTTGTGCCTGTGCTAGAAAATAGAATAGACCACAGTGCATTTATGCATTCACAACACACTGTCCCTGACCTCTGCTGTCTTGCAGACTGTACTTAATCTCCTACTGTCTGGGAGAATATTAATTGCCAACTGTTGATGGAGTATACATGTTAGCAATTAAATGTTATGGATGAGTGTAGGCTGGTATTTGAGCCCTTGCCTTTAATATATTGATATAGGCACATGCGGCTAATTCAGTACCTTTTCATGAGTTCTGAGTATTCTCTATGAGTTCCCAGGATTTTTCTAAAAACTATTTTATAATTTCAACACAAGTGGGCTTTTTTATTCATGTTTTCTCTCAATATGTTGCTTTATACACTATTGAAGTCAGCATGACTGAATGGCTGCAGCAGCAGTACTAAGTAGCTCATTAGCTTTGTTAAAGATGAGTGGCTTGATTTAAGTGCAATGATTAAAAAGAAAACTGTTTTGCTGAAGGAGATAAGGTGGGTCTCACAAATTATGCAGTTTACATACCAATTTATAATTTTTTTATAATTTGAAAACACTGACCAACAGCAGGAAAAACCAAAGCAGCTGGCATAATACTGGCATATGCAGATATTAAACAATGTGCATGGTAGGAGGCAGGCTTTTTAACTGGGAGTTTGCCAGGACAGGCATCAAATCCAGGGATTTCCTTTACAGTCAGGAAGAAGAAACCAAATACAATTATATGTGTTTACTACTCGATGGTTGAAAAGCAATTTTGTGCCACATTTTTATTGAAAGACATGAGCAAAATTCAGTATCTTGTTACTTTCTTACAGATTTAAATGAACTGTTTTGATTTGCAGTTTATTTTTATTTGATTCATTTTTATATGGTTTATTTTTATTTGGTGGCAGACCCTTTTCAGTCTCATTTTAAAAAAGTAAAAAATTTCTTGCATGGGAGAGCTGCCAAAAAGTTGACAGAAAAATGTTCATGATTCTTTTCTCTGAACAAATATTAGACACTTTTGGCAGTCCTGTGTTGAAGGTGCCATGACTATAAAAACAAAAATATGTTTAATACATTATAGAAGGGGAATGGCATTCCATGCTGTTCTCTGATTAAAGTCTAGGCCACATTCTGCCTATGAAAAACTGCCTTTCCATCTTGATTTGTTATTCAGTAAATGCTTCCTGTTCCTGAATAAGTGAAGAATTGTCCCAAAGAACTTCCATTGTAGGTAACATGAAGGGAGATCTTACTGTTTTGGATTACTCTTATTGGTTGCATTTATTCAAGAAACTTCATGAACGCATTCACTTCATACTCCACAATCCTTCTAAGCATTACTCTAAAAAGCAAATTGCCCTTGTCAGTATGCCTTTTTTCACAGAATCATTAAAATTTTGTTTGGAGGTGGCCCCTGGAGGCTATCAAGTCCATCCTTCTGCTTGAAGCAGGACTTTTAGCAAGTCTAGATCTGTTTTGTCTGACAACCTTGAAAACCTCTGAGGCTGGAGATTCCACCCATGTGAACAATGTGTTATAGTGCCCAGCTATCTTTCTAGTGAAGAATTTTTTCTTAATGTCCTTCAGTCTTCCTAACTGTAATCACTCTCTGTTGGCCCTTGTTTTGCCATTGGCTGTATCTGATGAGAAGTTGTCTCTGTGGTCACTGGAGCTACCTCTCAAGCAGCTGTAGGCTGTTGTTAGATCTCCCTCTTTGCCAGACTAAAGGAGCTCAGCTCTCTGGGCCACATCTAAGGAGCCAAGCGATGGCCATCCTTGTGGCCCTACACTGGACCTGACTCAGCTCCTCATCATCCTTCATGAACAGCAGAGCCCCTGAGCACAGCTTTCCAGACACAGTCTCTTCAGTGCAGGAGCACCCTGGACCTGCTGGCTGCACCTTCCTCAATGTGGCCCAGCATTGGCTTTCCAGCCTCACAGGGAGACTGCACCATGGCTCGTATTGACATCGGCACCCACCGTGGTCCCTGGTACTTTCAGCAGGGCTGTCAGTCAGGCAGCCACTTTCCAGCTGTACTTGTGGGTGAGGTTATTCTTCCCCAAGTGCAGAACATTGCAGTTCTGCTTATAAAGCTTTGGGAAATCCCTGTTGCTCTAGTTCACAGGTTTCTCAAACTGCTGTGAATCAAGACTCTACCCCTCAATGTATCAACTTTTCCTCCATTTGATTCTGTCCTTGCATTTTCTAGTGAATGCATTCTTCCTTATGACCCGGGTTGCTGATGAAGATGAGGAACAATGTCAGAACCAGAACAAACTCCCTGATCCTCATTGTGTCATTGACTGCCAGCTAGACATTGAGCCACTGATTACTGTGAGCCCAGTGTCCAGGCAGTTTTCAATGTATCTAACAGCTCTGTCAGCCCATAGCTTCTCAGCTTTCTGAGCTTCTGTGGAAGATTGTGCCAAAAGCCTTGTGAAAGCCAAAGTGGATCATATCCAGTGCTCTCCCCTGGTCCATGCAGCTCATCATTTCATCATAGAAGACAATTGGGTTGGTCACAGATGATTTGCGCTTGGTAAATCTCTGCTGATTATTCCCGATTAACTTTTTGTCCTTCACATACTTGAAAATCTATTTCCTTTTATCTTAATGTGAGCTAGTGGAAAAATGTATATCATCTTATTGAGACAAAGGCACATGAATGCAATGTTCTACTGGCAGCAGCCAGTATTTCATGTCCAGAGAAGCAGGGTTAAGCTTCTTTATTGGTACAGATAACTTCTATTTTAATGAGGAAGAGAGATAACTGCATATGTGTTAGAGATGAGTCATTGTTTGGCTAAGGTAAGATTTATCCAGGAATAAAATGACACCTTAGGAAACTTAGCTACCTTTTAAGAGAGTCCTAGGAGCAATATAAAATCTGTATTTATAATTCACTTAGGAAACCTTATACTACATGGTAGACGCAGAAGAATTCATTGACATCTCAATTATAATTATAGTCCTTGAGTTATGAAAGCAAAAGAGTAAATCTCCAGATCTTTAATAAGAACAATGATAACTTTCTCTATTTCAGATAAAATACTGGCCTATGGATCATGAAATTAAAAGTTAATCAGTTGGTAAGTAAATCATTTGGCACTTCAGGTGAGCAAGTGTAACCCTTTTTGAGTGAGAAATATATTGTCCCAATAGATAGAAAGTTGTAATTTTATTCTGTAGTACATTTAAAATTCACCTTCCCGAATGACCCTAGGGAAACTCCTAAGTCCTTCCTCCATATTGTTTAATTAATTTCTTTTTTACTTTCCCCTATGTCTGTATTAAGGTTAGCAGAAACTATCATTCAGAATGTATGAAGACAAATGCACAAATGAGTATCAAGTCCCAGGTAACATTTCAGATTCAAAAAAGTCTCAATCTACTCTGCTATTAAAGCATTTGGCAATTCCAGCCTGGGGATCCATAGCACTATTTCCAGTTGCTCTGGAATACACGCATTGCAGGCATGTTTCAATGAGTAAAAAGAAAGTAAGCCACTGAAAGTTTGCCTGAGACCAGTTCCATTTTGTTTTCATAGAATATACGTGTCCTTGCTTTAGTCATCTTCTATCAGACTTTCACAGTCCTGGGACCTCACCAGGTTTGTTAAGAATTCTTAGTGTATTTTGCTGCTCTTCAGATGAGACTATTGATGGATTTCTGTGTTGGTATTTGCAGGTAAAGAAGTTGCTGGATGCCGTGGCTTTTTGTTTTGTTTTGTTTTGTTTTGTTTTGTTTTGTTTTGTTTTGGTTTGGTTTGGTTTGGTTTGTCCAAAGCCTTAATGCAAAGAGATTTTGAGACCTTCTATACTGGATGAAGTATATATAGTCTTTCATATGCTTTGTGTACTTGAAAATCTCCAAGGAAGGAGACTGCACAACTTTTCTGAGTAACCTGTTCCTATGACTGTCTGCCCTTGTGGTGAAAAAAATTCCCTTCAGCCAATCTCAGTCTCTCATTAGAAATGCTTGCTGTCTCTTCTTCCCATCACACATAATTTTGAAGAACCTGTCCCCATTGTATCTGTGACCTCTGTGTAGATATTAGAAGCTAGGTTCCTCTGAAGCCTTGTCTCCAGGCTGAACAAGCCAAATTAGCTGAGTATCTAATAACAGGGTGAATTCTCCAGACCCCTGAGTATCTTTGTAGCTCTCCACTGAACTCTGCTGAACTTGCTCCAGTTCATCAATGTCTGTATTGAGGGGGGCAAATTGGATGCAGTAATTGAGATGTGGTCTGTGAAGTGCTTTTGTCTACTAGCTATGATAATACAGCCTAGGATGCCATGACTTTATTTTTGCTGCCAGGGTGTACTGCTGGCTGTCTGCCCAGGGTCCTTTCCAGTACAGCTGTTTCCCAGCCTATCACTCCCCTGCCTGCCTTCGTGCAAGGGCTTATTTCTTCTCGGGTGCAGGACTTTGAATTTTTCATTTTTGAAATTAATTAAGTTCCTGCTGGCCTCTTTCTCTAGTCTGTCTAGATCCCTTTTAACAAAGTCCTGCTCCTAAGCATATCATCTCTTTCTCCTAATTTGATGCATCTGCAAACTTGGTGAAAGTATGTACAATCGCTTACCTCCAAGGCACTGATAAGTATATTAGAAAGGACAGGTCCCAGGATAGACCTCTGTGGTGCTCCACTTGCTGCTAGCTTCCAGAAAAGTAGGATGGGCTGTCTACTGTCTTCTGAGACTGATCATTCAAGCAGGTTTTCTCATATCTAAATGCCTATCAATACAGATCATAACATCATAAATTCCATACAAGAATATTGTGAGAGTCAAGCATGTCTCTAAAGATGAAAGTAAATTACATGCCTTCATCCCCAAATCTAGTAATTTTATCCTAAATGACAATCTAGTGTAAATAGATGGTCACTTTATCTACTTCATGTACCTAGAAACACTCTTGAAAAAAACTTAGTTTGTGATTTTTTTTCAGAAATCAAAGTGAGACTTCAAGTTCCCTGGGCTTACCTTTTGACTTTTTTGAAGATTGATACAACATTTGCCCTCCTCCAGTCATGCGGGGCCACTTGATCTCTATGAGCTTTCAAAGATGATAGAGAGCAGCCTTGCAAGGATACAGCCTGTTGGATCCCATGAGCTTGTGTGGGTTCAATTCTCTTAATTAATCCCTGAGTCCTAATGGACTGCTGGTAGATCTCCACGATCCCTTTCACTAATCACAGAGTGAGCGAAGACTGAGACAGATGACATGAAATACATTGAAGTTATTTGTGCCTGCTGGTGCTAAATCACCTGCCTTGTTCAGCAGCCCACATATTCCTTGTTCAGCCTTACAGCTATTTTTCTGCTTCTAGGCTCCAATGAAACCTTGCCTTTCACTGAAACCACTGTAAATCAATGCTCTTCTTACACTAGAAAAACAAATAAATGGGAGGACCTGTAACGAGATGTTACAGGGTTTACAAGTGGCAAGTAAAATTTTATTAGGTAGCTGTGAAACATGGAAAATTTAAACCAAAAACTGCAATGCGCTCCTTGTTTACAGTTCGTGCTGATGGTGTTGTGCAAGTTGTGGTGGCCCTAGGGCTGCCAGCAGCCTTGACTGTCCCTGCCCAGCCCTGCCTCAGTAATGCCACAGCAGATTCTGGTCTCCAGCTCAATGCAGCCCTGCCCTGCTGTGCCCAGTCGTGGGCCCCACCAAGCTGGGCCCACACCCCAGCTCATTGTTGTCCCATCCCCAGGGAGGTGCCCAGTGTCCAGAGCTGGGGGTTCCCTGGTGTCCTGTAGCTGCCCTGCTCGTGGCTGGGGTGGTGGGATGGGCACACAAAGACCCATGGGCAGCCACTGTTCTTTTGCTGCTCCCTGCCACAAGTTGTCTTTCTAGTGGGGTCTTTTGGGGATCCACTCCTATTTTCCTCTAAAAGCAATGAATTCAAACTTTTCTGAAAAAAAACTGTTACCAGGTTCTACATCTTCTCTCTCAACAGAGTATTTTGAGGACACTGGTGAAAATGTCTTTTAATTTTGTTTGACAGGTACTTTCTATCACCTGAGGCATATGCTAGTTTGTGTCATGCATTTTGTATTCCTGCTTCTCAGTTTAGCCCTGTGCTGGGAAAGGGGTAGAATCCAAACCCAGGCGAACTTGCTGTAAAGCAGCATTTAATGCCTTCAGATCTTAGACCTCTCTCTTGACTCCTTCACTTTCTTTGATGATGTCACGTTTTGCAGTGCTAACTACAGTCCTTGCACTGTAAGCAAGAGTCTTTCCTTAAACAGGTCAGCTATCATATTGCCTTTTTAGTACTCATCTCAATCATACAGAGACATCTCAACCTCTGGCAGTAATGATGAAGGTGTATGGGCTGTACAGCCTGGCCTTTTCAGCTTTGAAAATGCTTGTGACCCCTGTGCTATGACTACTATGCATCTCTCCTGCCCTTCTGATGGCAGTGCTTAACAGGAGATGGAATAAGGACAAGCCTTGCAGGATATCTCCATTGCATTGTCCTTGAATGCCAAACACTCTATATACATCCAAGCTAGAAAAAAGAAATTTTTTTTTCATTGGGAACCCCTGCTGGGCCAGTTAATTTGCAGTGTTATGTGATGTGTTGCTCATAGAATAACTTTGCCAACTGTGGATTTGCTGCCTGTGAGCGCAAATGGGCTCGTGATTCTTCTGAACTCTACTCTTCTTGAGACAGAGGTTTTCTTCTTTCCTTCTCACCCTGCCCTGGGACTTGGCCTGTTTGGTGCAGCGTGCCTGATTCTGCCCTCTGGAAATAAAACAGATGAAGCCCAGTACAGAAATCCTTTTACATGGCTTCAGAATAAGGTCTTCTACCCATGACTAGGCTTCTGAAGAAGGGTAAACTGTGTCTCAAAGTCACAATGTCCCTGCTATTGAGTTTCTATTGATTTCAGCGGTATTTGTGGGTGCTCAGCAGTTTTGTTCTGCTTGCTGACTGTACATGCATGGGCTAAATCACACTCAGCTGCATAATGAGACAAGTTATAGAGACAAAAATCCCCAAACCTTTTTGCCTTCATATTGTCTTTCAAATGCAAGTGAAGAAAGGTCTGAATTAATTAGTGGAGAAACTGCAGAACACCCAAGAGCATGTCTTGATCCATTTGTTTTAGAACAGTTGAATGTAGCACAACTGATGGAGAATGACACTGAAGTAGGCGGCTTCTAGGGAGCCAATTTTTCACTAAATGCTTAAAATTATGCACATTTGTAATATCTTTATTAACTGTATGCAGTGCAGTGGATCAGGGCCAGACTTCAATATGAAGATTGCAAAAATATGTCTGGTGTTTTTTCCATTTTTATTTGCTATGATCTGTTAATCTTAGCAAACAATGCAACGTTTTTTGAGACTCTTCTGTCCTCCTCTTCCCCTGTGCCTCACGTGCCTTCTGGGCTCCTTCCCACCTCTTATAGATTTAGATAAGGAAATGATCAAGTTGAGAAGCCTGATAACTTCCTCGTTATTGAAGCAGAAGTTGTTGCAAATATTTCTCTCTGCAAAGTGAGGTAGGGTCCATGTTCTTCCTGCACTATCCATTTTGTAGCTTACATTTGAATAAAGATATGTCTGAACATATGCTGCACATGCATCGGATATGCACAAAGGCTTCAGCCTATGCATAAATACAAGTTGTTGAGTGCTCAGGATTTGTTGTTTTATTTGTTTTAAGTTCTTTTTAGTAACAGTAAACTATGAGTAGATAGACTCTGAGGTGCCAGTCTGATTTCTCCCCGCACCAGAGTGTTAAGTGTCTTTCAATAGAGAGCAAAACTTTGGCAGCAGAAGTAATAAATATACTGTGGGTGTCTAGTATTAATCAATTAGGTGCTCATGCATCAAAGTTTTCCTCCTAAGGCCCTCCAGCTGTGGCCATAGCTTTTTTCTAAAAAAAAAGATTTCTGCCAGCCAGAAAGAGGAGAGATTTTATTAGAGAATTTTACATGTTGTTCTTACACTGTTTCCTCTGAGTTTTCTCTTCTTCCTCTTCAGTATGTTAATGTTCAGGGAAGGTTTTTTCCTTTCTTTGAATGTGTCCGCCATGCTCTGCACTTAATTCTAGTTTTCTTCTTATTACCAATTAATTTTATTAATGATTAGGGCTGTCTGAGAGCAGATATTGTATTCTTAAGACTTTATCAGACCTGATGAATTTAATAAATGACACTGAGATTCAGCTTTTTCTCCCTACTTGACTGGACAGGTTCTCTGCTATTTTTCATCTCAGATAACTTGAACTAGTTCTAGTTTCCAGTCTAAAACTGGAGTCTGTAATCATGTATATCTGCCTTGATATAAAATGAAGTCTATTTATTTGGTTTATTTTTCTTATGTGGTAGGTTGACCCCATCTGGAGGCTAAGCCTGCACCAGTCCCTCTCTCATTAAGCCCAGCTGTGGGGAGGAGAGACTCAGAGGGGCAAAAGTGACATAAGTCAAGAAAAAGACAGTTTAATAGGTGAGACAAAACTGCAATCAGAAGCAAACCAAAATAAAGTGTTCACTCACTACTTCTCATCGACCGGCAGAGGTTTAGTCACTTTGCAGAAAGCAAGGCTACATCATGCCTAGCAATCCCCGGGGAAGATAGATGCTGCAGCCCCAAAGGTTCTCCCTTCCTCCTCCTTTTGCTGAGCTTTTATTGGGGAGCACATGGTTCTATTGTTTGAAGTATTCCTCTGGTAAGTTTAGGTTAGCTGTGTTGGCTGTGCTTGCTCCCAGTTTCCTTCACATCCCCAGCCTACTTGTCTGTGGGAGCAGAGTGAGAAGAAGAAAAAGAAAAAAACCCACAAAAACACCTCAATACTCTGCAAGCAGTGCTCAGTGATAGCCAAAACAGTGGTGTGTTATCGACACTGGTTTAGCTTTTAATCACAAATTCCAAACTCAAAACACACCACCATACAGGTTGCTTGAAGACAATTAAATCCATCCCAGCTGGGCCCAGTACCGCTTATTAAACTTTTGAGTCAAATAGCCTGTGCAGATGGACTTAATTAAGGTATTTTTGGTCTGATCCATAATCATGAGTAATTTCAATTAAAACTCAGCTTTTTTTTTTTTTTTAGACAGTATGTATATTTAATTTTGTGCTAAATGATTGAGAAATGGTATTTTTCCTGAGTTTTTTAGAACTTCTGGGAGAAAAACATGTAAATTTTAGTGTTCCCTTCTTCATTGACTGAGTTCACTAATTCAAACATGTTGTTAAATAGATGTGGATCAAAATTCATCTGCAATCATCATAGCTCAGGTCAGCTATAGATTTTCAGGCCTTAAAAATGCAAAAATATCTTTCGATGCTGGACTCTTGGTACTCTGCCAAACTGAAGTAGTGCAGTCTCGTTCTGGAAAGATTCTCATTTAGTATTTTCCTAATTCAAAAGTCTTCAGCAGGTGAAATAGAGGCAGAGAAGACAGAACAACAGGACTCTTCAGGGAAGACAGTAAAATACCATAGTTTGAATTAAAATATTAATTCCAGTGTAATTTGCCCTGCATTTAATTCATGCATCATTCTGACTCTTGTATTCCCTTTATTTAGGGATACATGATTTACTTCCATGGCTTTTAGATTTTGGGATTAGAAAGATCCATACCCTGAAGCAGGATTAATATCAACTCTGAGTGAGTACCTATCAGTGCTCTCTGTGACCAGATGATCTTCAGATGTTTTGCTTTCTAAATGACTTTGTGGCTCACAAACTACAGAAACAAAAATGGACTCTAGTATGAACAGATCATCAGCAGGCTGGGGCACACTTGCTTTTTTGATATCTGGAATGTATTGTAAAATCACAATTCTATTTTGCGTTTATAGGCCAGAATGCATTACGATTGTGTCTCTGAAGGGGGGAGAGAAAGAACTGCCCATCTTTCCAACACATCCAGAAAGCCACCAGTGGTGTCAGGAAGGGAAAGTGCTGTTGCATTCTCTTCTGCTTGACTTCCTCAGGTCTTTTATTGTGGATATGAGCTACTGCATCAGCAGCTGAGACAAAAAACAGGTGTTGTGGAGAGAAGTAAAATGAGTCAGCTTACATCAGCTGTGAAGGTATTTTAGTTGTCTTACTTCACTGAAGGCTTGGCCTTTGCTTCTCAGCAAAACGTTGAGTAACTGCTTGAAAAGTTAGAAGTCCTCCACAGCACCAGCATTGAAGAGCTATAAGCAGGTCAGCCTTGTTAACGGAGTGGGTATTTGTAAGTATTATGGACTTATTCACTAGACTTCCACAGATGAGAATTCCTTTTTCTTTCCTTTCTGCAAGGTGATGAACATTTTACAAATTTGTGCTTTGTTATCAGGAATATCAAAGATGTATAAATGGGGCGTTATTTGGTTTGATGATGGTAATTTTTGTCATTGGTTTTCAGAACTTTTTGTTAATACTTGAATTTGAGATTTTGAGATGCAAATTCTGTTTAGTAATTCGGCATTAAAAGATTAGTTGCTTAATTTGTCAGAACTAGTAGCATTTTGCATCCTCCTTTTACTAACTCTTGATGATTAAATGGAAATTTGAATTCCTTCTATGTCCAAACTTTCACCTTTGAGGTGCTTTTATTGTTGTACGGTGGAGCGCATGTTCTGAAACCAGCTTAACAGGTGAGACAATTATGAACCTTAATAGAAGTGGAAGTAAACTAGACTTTAATGCTGTATTTTGTATTGGTGTTGATTTCTCACTCAATAGCTCCCTGATATGTGTTTCATATTGCACATGAAACACAAAGGTCAACAAGAAAAATTCAGTGGAATTGTTTTTTAAAATGGTGATGGATGTACTGAATCTCTTGGAATCTCCTAATTTAAACTACAGCATGACAAATGTCTGCCATTTTTCAGTGATACTTAACTAAATTACTGAACTGGATATGGGATGTCTAAAAGTGGCTAAGAACAAAGTGTTAATAGATTGGTTTTCAATCTTCTAGGTGTGGTTCACACATATTTTGGTAGGGTCTACCCTTGTATAACCTACCCAAAACTGTGTTTGTACTACTGTGCTCTTAAGTGCCATAGTTTTCCTAATGGTTAATTCCATGACCCTTAGCTATGTTGCTTTTACCTACTGGATATTACTTGCCATTCATTCAAATATTTGCATAATGAAGTACTTTTCAACTTGCAAAATAGTGCAAAACATTACCCTAAACTCATCAGTGGACGTTGTTCTTTACAGCTTTACATTTGCTTGTACAGGTAGGATAACATCCACCTTTGAGTCTTCAGGCACAAGAGCAAAACAGAAATACTTTACTGGATTGGTTTAGGTCTGGGATTTGTTTTTATAATTTTTTTTTAATAGAAAAATCTCAGCATTCAGGGATTTGTCAGCCTCTGTGTTTCCCTATCTTCTCTCAATTTTTTGCTGTAAAACAGCCTTTTTTGCACAAATAGAAGAAGCCATCATGACATAGGTGTCAGTTGTCATGCTGATGACTGCTAAAATAGAGTTCGGTACCTCAGTACTTTAATATAAATAATATTGATTAAATGAAAGCCAGCCTGCACTTTGAGCATTGTCACAGTAATTTAAACATTTAGAAATGTGCAGGGTGAGTGGACATGTAGGGTAGAAAATGACAGATTAGGGTAGTGACTCTTGAATTCTGAAACATTCAGATGCAGACCACAAATCCTTTCCCACATGTTACCATAGATCCAGAGTTTAGAGCAAAATCAGCATTTGTGGTCTCTGATTCATCTTTGCTTTCTGTAACAGAGAATCCTCTCCTGTGGCAAAACTTAAAGCCAGCTTTCTTCACAAGGACAAGAGCATGTGTCACTGGACTTAAAATCTTATTTTGAAAAAAATCCACATAATTAAAGCAGGGAAAAGGGAACAGCTCTTGACTGCATAGGTTTTAGATATCTTAAATTTAAACACATATGCTAGTTACTTCACCTTCCTTTGAAAGCCAGTGACCAGTGATGGGTAATCAGCACAGGAGCCAGTTTTGGGGCGAGAGCTGGAGGGAAGCTGTGTTTGCCCTCTTTTGTTTAACACAAACAACCACTGGACACATAATTTTCTTCTGTGTTATGTCTTGGCTTTATAATTTATTTCTTTGCTACCAATAGCCTTTGTTTCACAAAGAAAATATCAGGCCTTGCTTTTGAAGTTGTTTTATGCGGAAAGATAGCTGTCTCTGTTCTGTGTAGAGGACAGAGCTGAGGCTCTAGTTTGACTCAGGACACAATCATCCTATTTTTTTTTTTAGGACAGGCAGAATATTTTATATGTTCAAAATCCACCAGTGCCTATTGCATAATCTCCTAAAAATTATAAGCCAGTTTCTTGTAAGTGATAAGGAAATCCTCAAATGAACTCTTTGGAGAAATGAGCAAATGCATGAGGTTGCAGTGACACCTATAAAGACTTGCAGTGGGATGCTCTTGCTTGTGATGAGCTCAAGGCATGGGGACTGCCCAGTTTATAATCTCTTCAGTAGTCATAAGCTCTCCTATGGGACAGAGACTGAGCTTTAAGGAAGAAAGGAATGAGTCTGAGGTGCTGTGAGAAATAGACTGCAACCTCTTCCCTAAAAGGCTGTAGGTGGAATTGTAGGTGTCAATATTTTGTCCAAATCAGCTGCTGAAGCAGGGTGTGGGACCCAGTGCAGCGAAGCAAAATGGAAAAAATAAGCACACAAAAAAATAAATAAAAACTGAATGAGAAATCAAGAAAATGTCTTGGTGATTGAAAGGATTTTTTGCAACCTTAAACAGACTGTTTATTTTGTTTACTTGTAATAAAAACAAGGGTAATATAGTACTCCATACCAGAAGCAGGAGGTCAAGGAGAGGCCTGTGGCCTGCAGAGAGGGGCATTAACAGATGTCTGAAACACAGAGTGTCAGTTTGGCCCTCTGACCAGTTAGATTGGTATCCACGCCTCCAGGGCTAGGACATTCTGGGTATAATGCTCTCTGCATTACACCAGTACCCCAGGTGCTGCTGGAGGTCACTTTTTCACTGGCTCCATAAACAACCATCACATATGGGTGAGAAAGACTAAGCCCGTTGCTTATGGTTCTCCTGAAGGGATGAGAGATGTAGCAGGCTTCTCTTCAGAGGGTAGAGAAAAGAATCCACATGCCTCCTATTAACAATGGAGCTAATGGGAATGCTTGTCCTCCTCAACTATAACTTTGAATCTTGTTGTGGATTTTTCTTATGTGACTTTAATTAGAATTTTCCCAAATAAAATATTTCTCTAACTTGAGATAGAAAAACCCATTGAGGCAAACTTATTTTGCTTCTGCCTCTGGGAAGGTTTTTTGGTTTTATTTGAGGAGGTGGCAGGTATTTTTGTATTCGGATGGGAAGATTTTTGTTTTGGACAGAAATATTTTCTTTTATGTAGCCACACACTTCACTTGAAAAAATATTCAAACATATGTAGAATGTTTTCAGTGAGATAAAATTCTGATGTACTTTGCTATTTCTCAAAAACTGAGCATCTATATTTATTTTAGCAAATTTTTTGTTACCCTTTCTACTAAGGTTATTGTTTTGCTGCTAGTTTCTGATCAGAAATCCAGATAGCCGAAATAATGCTTTGTGAAACATTTGGAGTTTTTTATGTTTCAACAAGAAGGAAAAAATTGGTGTTTAAATGTTGATAAGAAATGGAGTGCTCCTGCTGGAATATATGTTATTATTTAGTTTGTGGACCAAATGATGATTGACATTGTTAATATGTTTTTGAAGTAAAGCCTGAAACTCTTGGCAGCTCTTTTGTGATAGCATGTCTTAATAAACAGTTTTTGGTTTTTTTGCACCCCCTCCAGCATGATTGATCTCTGTTCTGGCTGGGGACTTCAAATAAGTAATAACAAAATACCTTGAGGGAACCATTCTCGTGGTGTTAGTTGACTTAGCTAAATTAACTCACCATCAAAAAATGTGCTTGAAGAGGAGAAAAATAAAATATTGTTTGACTACTGCATGCTGAAAACTCTGCCATTAGGAGCTGCAGGATTTGCAATGTTCAATAAAGAAGTCACCTATTGTAGTTATAATTGTGCATGGCACGGTGAGTTATGAAGCGACTGCTCACCTAAGGCTGAAATTGCCAGTGATGCATTTCTTGGGGCAGCTCTACTAGGTGGATAGTTTTTATAGGCACATAAAAGATACCAGGTGTGGGAGTTGCCACAAAGCAACAGCACTGAGAGTGGTGTGCTGTCATAAAATGTATGAAGAAGCAAAGGGAATGGGACAGAGGCAGAAAATGACCATTAGTTTTGCTGTACTGTTGGCAGAAGCACTATACTGATAGATGCATATGGCTCTCCTTTGCTCCAATTTGAGGAGCAATCAGCAGAATGCACTTCCTGGAAGTGTGCTTCTGTGGTGATAAGTCTGTTACCTTCAGAAAAAACACCCAAAAGAGAGCTGTGATTCAAAATGCTTGTGGGTGATGTCCCTTCTCTCCCAGAAGCACCATTTTCAACACCACTGCTTCTTTGTTCATGAAGCTATTAAACAGAGGAAAAAATCAATACATAATTTATCTTTCCACATGTGGCAGAGTTCAACAAAGTGAGAGAAACTGATAGTAACTGAAGAAAAAAGCAATGGTTTTGGTATTATGCTGGGAAGGAAATTCCATTTTTTTAGAAGCAGTTTTAATATGCTTTTGTGTCTGCTGCATATGTCAATGTCATATGTGAAAATGAATGTTGCATGCATTCATATGATAGCTAGCTTTGTGCAAAGGTTTTGGGGAAAAAAATCAGGACTGATGCACACTGCTAGGGATGGGAGGTGATAACAGTAACATTATTCTAATCAAGAGTGCAAATCTCATATCCAGACCATGAAAAGCTCAGACTCAGGTCTTTCTCTATATAATGAGGCTTTAAAACTCATGTTTTGCTTTCCAAGAAAGAAAAATAATTAAATAATCTCGAGAGAGACCCGTTGGGGGTTTTTTTGTCTTATATCTTTGTACTGAATTCCCCTCCATGAGTGTGATGTGGTGGCTGAGGAACAAGATACAGCTCCATGGGAATTCTGTATGCAGGAGTGTTTCTCTAGGAAAGGAAATCAGTTGGAAGATCTCCAGGTGGCATCCTCAGAGGCTTGGTTTTGGACTCATGAGCTCCAAATATTGTGGAGCTCCTGAACAACCTATGGAAAGAGGAGGGTTGTCAGCTCTCCAGAGTTTTAAAAATCCCTGCTGCTGCTAAGAGAAGGGCATCCTCAAAACTGTCTGACAATGGCTGTGCCTAATGAATGAGTAGTCCTGTGATTGTGACTATTGCAAATGATCATTTCACTGCCAGCTGCAAAGCATTAGGAGTTGTAGTTTGCGCACAGTGTGTGCTCTGGAGCTCGCTGGCTAGAGTCAAAATTGAAATGGTTTGTATTTTATTCAGCTCATCCTACTTTATGCAGCAGCAATATTTAACAGCATTTGGCAGTTGTGAAAAATGCTACTGTATCTACTCATGTTTGCATGTCTGACTGTTCAGGGGCATGTTTGCTATATGCCTGGTGTATCTTGGAGCTTCTCTTCGGGTGGGCAGCTGGTGCTGCAAAAGTCAGGTCGGCTTTCCTGGCACTCAGTTGCTATGACAGTATCACTTTACCTCCAGGATTTCATCATTTAGGTGTATTCTTTATTGCTATGTGAGATCTTGAGAGCTTGCTGTAATTGTCACTCTCGAACACAAATACCCTGACTATGATTCTTCATCCTTTCTTTGCAAACACAATGCAAAAGTTGAAGTTTAATAGTTCTTTATATGCTATTATCTAATTCCCTTCTTTGGTGTTTTGACTCCAGGTAAACAAACTCGTTAGACTGGCAAACTGATGTTCTGAAATAGGTCAGGAGTGTGGGATTTATGCCAGACCTTCACTCCAGGCCCTGGCTATGACCATGTTTAAATTTTGCAATTGGTGTTCACTGATTTGGACTTGGCAAATGTTTGGGGATATTTTGAAGACAAAATATTCAGATCTGGAAATTGTTGGAAAATGAACTGGTGCCTGCACTTTATCATGCAGTCTTAAATGCTTGAAGGAAGAATTTTCTGCATTTCTCATATTTGCATTTAAGGATTTTTCAGATTTAGTGACTTGATGCCAACATCCAACACTTATTTATAGTTCTGCTTTAACAATAGCATGATCTCAGCTCAGTGAGTAGAGAGTTTTTTATTCTGCATGCTTCAGTGATTTTCAGCCTCATTACTGAAGTAATTTAGACCTTCCAAATAGGTTTCAAATATTTCCTGAGATAATACCTATATTTACATAATTTAGGGTTGTTGTGGTTGAGTCCACTTAACTGATGTAGGAAGAGAGATCTTCCTGCATCCAGCCATGATTAGAAGACTATAGAACTTTATTTTACAATTAAGAAGCTTATTGCCACGAAGTTATCAAATTGGGGTTAATTGTTTAGGGACTGCATCAATATGTGCCCCTCCAAACATTTATATTGGTTTTCCTCTGTGTTTAGGTGTCAGCATTTTAAGCAGGCAATAGATGAACATTGATCTTGCTCTCTGAGGTTGCGTGTACATTAGCAGTCAGTTATAAAGCAGGAAAATACATTTCTGAAGCAAGCTCTCTGACTGCCTCCATTCACAGTGATCTTAGCTTTCAGGATGGTCATGATGCACATGAACTACATATTTTGCAGAGGAAATTAATCCAGAATAACTCCTCAGACACTGGGGGCCCCTTGGAACAGCCATAATGGTCTAATCAAGAAATATGCCAGCTCACCATGAGGCACCTAACACAGAGCATGAGGTCCTTGAACCACTGACAACTCCTTCAGCATGTTGCAGATGTTCTTGCACTGTATCAAGGACTAAATGCCATCTATCCTTCACCCGCTCTCAGTCTTTGTTTTGACCGATGCTCCTTCCTCATCCACCTACACTTTTCCTGGTGCATAACCTTCTCTCCTCTTGCCTGTTTTGCCTTCTGTTCCCCTGGTCCCTTGCCAAATCCCTTTTTAATATTTCCAAAGTTTAAATTTTTTTTTCTCCCCACCACTCCTCTTCTCCTGTGTCAAAGTCACATATAGAGTCTTTTGGTTGAGACATACTGTTCAAAAGATAAGTCATAGCTAGGCCCTATGAACTGTGCAATGCAGAAGATGAAAACAGACTGTGCTGGCCTCTTCCACTGATATGCCTTAACCTGGTTTAGATGGCTATTTTATTTGGTGTCTGATGCAAAATCTCTCTTTAACATTATTTTTTTCCCCAATAAGGTTGAAATGATTGTTTCACTGAAATGTATTACTCATACAACGCAATTCATATTGTTAAATGGATGTGCTGGAACCAGGTGTGTGTCCATATATGCAAAAACTAGAGTCTAGGTGCCCTCTGTCCTTTGATTTTTCCTAAAAAACCATGAGTAGCCTTTTCATTTGGCTGAATAATCACTGAAACTCTGCTGTTTGTCCAAATCATGGTCGTAGAGAAGATGCAAAAGCTATGTGCTCCATTGTAAAGAAAATCCCAACCAGGAAATACTGGCAATTGAATCTCCCTCTACATAAAACATTTCTTCTGTTTTTTGAATCTTCTTGGGCCTCTCAATGAAACCTAAACAAGAAATTAATGAATGCTGTAATGTCTGTAGCTTCTGCCTCTGACATGTTTAAGGTAAAAACTGTAATGTCCATTTTCCATGCAGAAGGAAAAAGATTGATTTGTAAGGGCTTTCTGTTTCAATAAAACAGCACAGCCTACTCTAAAAGCAAGTAAGTTGCTTGCTTTGAGTTATTTTGTATGCCATCTTTGTAGCCCTTTGATTTTATACAATAGCCTGCATCACTCAGGAGGGATAACAGAAACTGAGAGAGACTGGGGAGAGCCAGCGCACTGGCAAAGTTTAATCGGCTCTGCCAAGCCTGTCAAATGCTGTTTGTAGGCATGCACCAGTTTAGTACATGTAAATAACTTTTGAAACTTTGTGTCTCAGCCATGTCAATTTAAGGCATATATTTCATGATGGTGCTGTTCCAAACTCTCTTAAAATATTGTAGGGAAGCATCATTGTGGTCAGTAAAAGAATTTCACAGCCCTTACACAGAGCAAATTGCACTTTTTTTTTTGTATAAGAAAATTATGCTCATCAGAAAATATTAAGGTGCTTGCCATGCTGCTGAGCTGAAGTGGGCAAATCAGGAAGAGGAATGGAAATTGCTTGTGAATTATATCTGCAGCAGTGGGGTTGTGATCAGGAATGACTCCACCACTAGTAAATTCTACTGTACCAAGTTTTGACACTAAAACACTGGAAAGGCAAAAAAGTTTTCATTTTACTAGTATAAGGCAAGACAATACCCATTAATTGTATGATTATTGTGAGAAAAATAAATAAGCCCTGTAGCGAATATTCAGGTGTTGGAGATTGCAAACTGTTATAAAAGGTAGTAGTTCTGGAGGCTCTTATAGGTTGTTGAACCTTGTTTTTCCATCAAATTCCATGTTATTCTAGTACATTACTAAATTTTCTATTTATTCATTGATGTTAGGACACATTGAGGGACAAGCTACAAAAGAAAATGGCAGGTGCTCTTTCAGGCACACAGAGGCAGTTTGTGTGGATTGTGGTTATCATGTGCACAAGAATTTCAGAACATCACTGCTCTGGCATGCCTAAACAGAGGTGCTGGCATCATTGATGGTAGCAGTGCTCCAGCCTATACTGGTATTGGATGTACTGTGCTTCAGAGTATTCAAAGGAAACCACATTGCCTGCTTACTGCTTGGAGAGAGTTAGAAGCTTTTCATGTTACTTCATTCTCAACAGCCTTCTCCACCCAAAATATAGCTGTGGGAAATCAGAGATTTTTGAACTGCACAGCTGCTGCTCTGATAGATGTCAATTTGTACTTTTTTTTTTTTTTTGACAGTACCTGCCAGTTGCTGACAGTTGGTGGATGCTGTGATTTACAAAGTATTGCTGAGATTCTAAGCAACCATTACGTGATGCTACTTTCTGAGTAATAGGGCATGATGCCTCGTTTATAATCTTACATTTTTCTCCAGAATGGTATTTTTGGGTGCACTAGGTCTCTTTATGGAAAAAGATATTAGTAAGAAAAATGGTCTAAAACATTTTTATATGTAATAATTAAAAAGCGTTTATAGAATATTGATTTAATAAGAAAACGACAAAGATTTTATGGCCTTTCTTTTGAAAAACAAAATAGAAATCAGTTAATTGATTAGTAATTAGAAATAATTAACACTTAACTATGCAAAACTAATTTATGTCCTTAATCCTAGTCACACTGCCACAGAGCATGGGATTATATTTTACAACTCCTTACCTAATTTTATGGATCCAGAATATAAAATTGCAATGCATTAGCCAGTGTAAATTATAAGTGCTCCGTAACTGCCTTTCATATTTTGGCTGCCTATAAGATGCAATAATGTTTGGGACTAGAAAGATTCAATGGTTTGTTGTTACATTATTTATATTCTTTGCTACCAAATGAAGAAGGTGTTGATGATTGCTATGAAAGTTGTATTATTATCCTTTGTTAATATTTAAACATGTAAAAAACTACAAACTGATATAAAAATGGTGCATCATCTTGTCTCTATTAGGTAGACTAACTTCCAGATTTTCTTGTTAAGTTTGAGCTGCTTCATGGTTTTTCTTTCTACATTTTTACCTACTTTTTCACTCAGTTCTCTAGTTATTTTACTTTTGCAGATCAAGTGCTGATCTACTGTCTCACTTTTAAAAATGTTATTCACACTTTTTTGGACTTATTGGATAAAACAGTGTAAAGCTATTAGGAAAATCCTAATAATTAAATTAATTTCATTTTGTTAGTATGTTTTAGGCATTATTAATTATGGATGGCTTCTACTGCTGAAGCAATGACTAACAAAACTCGTGTCTAAATTAGCAAGTTGAAAATACTCTATGACAGTTTTTTTGTTTCTATTTGGTTGTTTTACCAGTAAGTGAATCAAGAAATGTACCATACTTATCCTATTTGCTATCTAAACTTATATAATTTTTATATTTTTGTACATTTCAGTGAGTGTCATTGTTTGGCTTAAATTAAACCTGAGGAGTGAATGTGTATGCAAATCCTAGTTGTTTATGCATAACCACCATGAACCGTTTTAAAAAGCTATTAATTAGATGTTGTTCTAACCCTGCAGCAGGTCACAGGCAATTTTGCTTACCACTTCTCCAAGTCCTATTTGAACATGTATCATTACTGTTGTACTGCATTTCATTATAAAGCATAAGATGTGACTGGGTAAAAACATAAAATGGACATAAAAACATAAATGGGTGTGGTAGTACTTATCCCTATAGATATTTATTCTTAGCTTGGTTACAACATGGAGGCAAGGAGCTGAATTAAAGGTTTCCTTATTCTGTGCATAAGACTGGAGTAAGAGAAAGCTTCAGACGCTTTAAAGATGTTGTCGATTCATTATTTAATCATATCTTTCCTTCATTTTACTTTTAAATATTTTTTAAAAATCTAAAGAGTTAAGAACTTGAAAACTCTCCCCATATAAACCCAACCTATATTAGACATAGGAAAATCTAATTCCCACTTTCCTAGATAAGCTGGAAATGCAGTAAGCATAAATGACCATTGAGAACTACATTTTACTAGTTCCCACAAATAGAGCTGTTGGAAAGGAACAACAGTTAGGTTGTGAAAGCAAGTTAGCTTTGGAAAAATGGATACTTTACTTATTTTACTTTATTTTACTTAATGCATACTTATCCATTGAGGCTGATAAATGGGGCTTAGAAGAGGTTTTTACAAATCAAGATATGACATATGAAAACTGATGAAAAAACAGAGAGTGAAAACAGATTCTTCAATGAATTTCCCCATTAAAATATAATATCTTGATTTGTCCAATGGGAATAAAGTGAATTGTTTTCAAATAAGACTTACTGTAAAATCTGGGTCTAAGGGCACTTTATGTTAATCAGCATAATGAATCCCTTATCCATGCAGGAGGAAGTCCAAACAGATTAGACATTGCACTCATTTTCATAGCCCTGAGTTAGGCATGGCATTTTGCTCCTGGAGGAATGACCTGTCCTGAGCTAGAATTCAGCAAAACTTCCTCATCAGAGCAAAGAGAAAAGCGACACAATCTACGTTAGACTAAGACGGGTGTCTCTTCTTCCAGTTTAAGCAGAAACATTGTATAAAATAACTTTTCTTTGTGTAGATGTTTGAAATTATCCATAAATATCTCTTGATCTCTGACAGTCTTCAACAGAAAAGACAATAATTTTAGATCAAGTGTGTTTAGGGCAGTCAAATCTCCAGCTAATAAAAGGGGTCTATTTCTGCAAAAATGAATTACACTTTCTTGCTCTATCAACATTGCTTTTAAAAAGTATATCTAATAATCTGAAAACATTTTATCCTTTTTGCCTGGTTGAAGGCACTTATAATGTACCCAGAAACCAAGTGGTGATTTCAGAGGCAAATAAATTTCCCATAGAGATGCTGAAAAACTGATTAAAATAAATGTGACTGGACTAGATCCGTCAGTGCTTACATCATCCAAGAGATTTTGCCTGGGGAGCGTTCCAAAATGGAGACACTTTGCTCATGAGAATGGACACTAATTTGATAACTCTTGTATGGTGCCATTAGGGAGGATTCTGTGGCTTAACCAATGGATCTTTTGGTTTTTTTAACTGCTTGATTTGTGGAGATGAGGGAATTACATTACATGCTATGCCAAAATTCCAGGCAGACATAGGAAGACTTGGCCACTGTTGGTGGATACACATTTGTGTTTATGACTAGTTTTTTCAGGTCCTGCTGCAAGTTTTGTGTATGTTTGACAAATTGTCACAAGAAGAGGTCTCCAGGTTAGCTAAACCAACATTTTTCATTCATACAACCTCATCTCTGAAGTCTACTGCTGCACAAAAACATACCCTACTGAGCTCAGAATCAGTCACAGAAACAAAGCATTCCTAATATTTCTTGTAGCAAAGCATTGTGTTTGCTTCATCATCAATAAAAAGATAGGGCTAGAACACATCTCAGGAGGCCAAATAACTCACCCTCCTTCCATAATAGATTTTTTTACCCCTCTCTAGGTGGGTTTCACCTATATGTTTTGAGCTAACAGGTGATCAGCAGATCTGTTCTAGGTTGTCTCCAAGACTAGTGATTCTATCACAGTTTTCATGCCTGAATATTCTTACTGTTTTTCTAATACCTAGACTGATCTTCCTTGCTGTGGTTACTTATTTTACTGTATGCTGTGGGCATAGAGAGAAGTTTGTTCTCAGAAATGCTGATACTGAGATTGTCTTTGCTGCATTTATTTTCCCCTAGCGTATAAGGAAACATGAATGTGCATGTACGTGCACATATGTAAATGAACACACAGAGTTTAGTCTTTTGTCTAATCAGTCTTAACTTTTTTTTTTTTTTCCCCCAGGAAGCTTCTTTTTAGTTAAAAAAATGTGATCAATACTGGAAATATTTGCTCTCTTCTTTCCAGTTCTGGGGAGAAAGCAAAATTTCATTTTTCTTTGTAAATACATCCACACTGGGACTTACGTATCTATGCATAAGCATTGCTGAAGATCTTTTCCCTGGGAATACCTGTGGGAGGGGTCCCAAGCCCTCCTCTCTCTCTCCATGCATAATCCATGAGTGACCTTTTAGAGGTACAAAATATGATTTAGATAAAAAAATTATTCTTGCTGTCCAAGCTGTCGGGTGCTTTTTTGACTTCCCCTCTTCCCCCCCTCGCCACCCCTCTATTTTTAAACAGTACATCCAGGATAAAATTTTTCAGATATGAGTTCAAATTAGAAGCATGTATTTCCTTGTAGCCTTGACTTGGGCGCTTAACTCAGGGTGCTAGCTCTTCTCTGAATTTCACTGTGAGGTTTTTTTTTTGATCTGTTTTTTTGTGTCTATTACATTTCTGGGGTCACTGGGCCCCAGCACCTCTCTAGTTAATCCCTTCATAGATCTGAGCATTAAGCTCAGTGTGGGCATCTCACAGTGTATTTATAAGGATAACTGCTTCTAACTGGTGGCTGAAGGCCTAACATTATAAACCAACAGAAAACTAAATATACACTGGATTTTATATGTGAAGTGTAGATCTTCTAGTAGATGCACACCATATCTGAAGAAAGGATAGCAATGACAGCAATACACTTACAAGCATCTACAGACTAGAGTGGATGTGGAAATTATGATAAAATACAACTTTGGCATGAAATACTGCCTGACAGATATTTTCTCATCTTCTGTCTCATCAGTATCTAGTCCTCTACTGCTTGCAAGCTGTAATGCTGAAACCTGTCAGAGGATAGACTCTGAATAATCATAACTTTATGCCCTTAACCTTATTCTGAACAGGTGAACATTACAGTGATGTGTAAATATATACATATGCAAAGACAGATACATATTTGTCCATTCAGTCTTCAAACTCTATAGGGTAAGGTCTGTGCTTCTCCTTAGTTTGGCTGGAAGTTTTTAGGGAATGAAATGAGTCTATTTTTAAAAGAGTATTCTTCAACATGATAAGTAGTGTAGCTTCTTCCTTTGTGTTATGAGAAGGACATTAATAAAACTTAAAATAGGAAAGATGATGTTCTCTTTCCAATTCCTTTTATTAGTTTTCTGAGGGTCTGGAAGGGTTTTTTAACTTTTCTGATGTTTTTTTAATAGGATAAATAAGTCTGAGTTTTGGTCTTATTGCAGCTTGTTTATTACTTGTTCTCTGTGTTATTAAAGCCTTTTCAAATACACAGATTTGTCATCCATTTCATTTAATTGCAGTGAATGTTCTCATGCCCTCCAGAAAGTCCTTTAAACATGGATAATCATCAACTTTGACATTATTGGTATCATATTTGTCCAAAAGCACATCTTTTCTTACATGTACTCATGACCTTTCTTCATTTCATATCTGAAAGCAGGAGAACAAAAAGCTCAAATCTCTCTGGTTTTTTACATGCTGCCTTTTAAATTAAGTGGGCAAAAAATAATCAATAGGTCCTCTAGTTCCTGAGATCTTCATTCTGCAAGTTCACTTCCACTCATCAGAAACCAATGCTGGTTGCAATCTAAGAATAAATATGTGTGCATGACTGGTGCAAGTGGACTTAGCAGACTATTGACAGAAAATCCCTGACCTGCATAACCATGAAGACAAGCAGCTTAGTTTTAAGGAGTAGTGTCCAAAGACATAGGAGACAAATCCAAATGGCAAGGTAAGGGATAGTCTTTTCATGAAGGACAAATGGAGGAGGCATCTTGGCAGGCTATGTTGAAATACTGTTTTTCTACCTAAGCAAAAGTCTTTCCTGTCTAAATGCATGTTAAAGATAGTATCTAATCAGGACAGGTCTTCACAGCTCCATCTCCTCTGTTTTTATTAATTTTTAAATCTTGATTTGTGTTCTTGAATATTTTTTGTGTTAAATCAAATTTTTGCATTTTAAAGTATTTGCATTCTTTAAAGAAGTCATATTGTTTTTAGACTGTAGAATAAACAGAACATAATCAAAATCTTATCTGGTTATCTATCTCACTATTGTATAGTGGCTTCAAAGACTCCTTCTATCTGCAGAAATTTCAGTCAAATCCCTGATTGAAGTTTACTGTTTACTAAAAATATTCCTGAATAAAATCTGTAAGTGTGCAAGATACAATGAGTTTCTCTTTTTAAGCGCAATATATGACATAATCTGGAAGTTGCTCTTCATTTTCTCAGTTGTACCTTAGCAAAACCATAAAGCTTCCTCACGAATACCTTTACTTGCTTGTATGGCAGGAAATCTAATGTTTTGGGATGGCTTCTGCTGTTTTACTTCAGAGGTCACCAAAACTACAAACACGTGTGTGTCACTGTTTTTTGACTTGTTGCTGTTTATTTCCCACCATAAGGCCTTCACTATCCGAGACCAAGGTTTCATTTTGTCCCATTTCTATCATGCCTGTCAGAGGCGGAGTCATGGTATGATTAATTATTTTTAATTGTGAAGAACAGCCATCAAATAACTGATGGCAATAGCAGATTCCCACAGTGGGGCTGTTTGTGGTTGGCAGGAGGGAGGGCAAAGGCATTGCATTTCAGATCTGTATGATCACTGCTGGTTTCTGAACCTCCAGCATGCCCCACTCCTCGGCGTGTCTGCTTCAGCTGTGTTGCATGTACCACGTTGGGCTTTATACCTCTTGTGTAAAAGTAGGATTGTGTAGGGTGACATGACAGGTCTCTTCTTGGTTTGATGCTACCTTTTCTTCAAATGTGAAATGACTCCTTGAAGCTTTACACTTGTTAAAAGTGATTTGTTTTGTTCAATTATTTTGCTCACTGTTTCTTGAATTATCTTGGATAGCTTCTCTGTGTTAGCCTTTTTCCAGGTTGCAATCATCAAAATGATGTCTAGAAGAAACTACAGGTGGAAACTATACTGAAAACTTCCAGATGAATGGGTGATATCACCTAATTCTTCGTCATGAAACAGATCATTCTGCAGTAACCCATCAAACGATACATTGCACATCTGTGATAACACCATTTGTTCTTGGGAGTACTTCTGAATACATTAATGTGAAGAGCATGTTCTTTATCCTGCTGTAAGTGTGTATCAAAGGAACTGAAGATGCACAAAGGACAAGAATGACGTTTTGTGTATTTTATTGCATTCAATGGCAGGATGTTACGGATTTCAGCTGTTCAGAAATATTCTAGGACTTCCTGTCTACTTTGAAGGAAAAAGGCAGAAAAAGGTCAGGTAACAGCTCTAGGTGGTGTGGGTATATAGATAACTATTTCAAAACAGTAAACTCCCAACCTGCTGAGTTATGGCACAAACCACAGCGTGACATTCCATCACATCTCTCTGCAGAACAGACAATGTTTCTGCCTTTTGTTGTGATAAAACCCTTAGACTTGGAGAAAGAATTATTGAAATTAACAAAGTGTCAACAGTATCACAGTCATCCAAATAAAAATGACAGTCAACTATTCAAAGAAATCATTCATATTACCATGTACATCATATTTGCATTCAAGTGGCAGATGTGACAGGTTGCAGTGTGGGGAAAAGGTCAGCTCAGATGTTTCATATTTGTACTCACTTGTAGACTGAAACATTTGGGTGACTTTATGTGAGAAGTACATTTTTCAGACCTGTCTGTTAAACAGGTATTACTTCCTACAATTAGAATGGCATTTCCAGATCTTCAGTGGCCTCTCTTCCTTTCATCTCTTTCACATTTTTGACCAATGCGTTTCCTGTGATACCTGCTTGGTCAAAATATGTCATATTGCCTCTTCACTCTGAGTCTTTCTCCACTCTTCTTTCAGGGTCTCTCTTTATTTAGACTTAGTGCTTGTTTGAGGTCACTCCTGTTGTCTCTTTTCAAAAGAAGTAGCTGAAAAATCCAATCCTCAGGTAGTTTTTTTGTTTGTTTGTTTTAAATGTGCTTTTTAGTCATTTATACTCCAAGTTAAATTATTCCTCATGCATCTGAATGTGCAGATTTTTTTGGAAGTAATCATGGCTGCAATGAGTTCATATAAATCAGCATCTTTATCGGGCCGCTGTTTGCACTTCTGGTTTTGCATTTGAAAAACAGCATTTAACATGGCATTTGAAGGCAAGCTCTGATGAAGTTCATAAGTAACTATAGAGTAAATGGCTGTTGAGAAGCATGCATGGAAATGCTTGGCTATCAGAACACTGCTTTCATCAATTACTGTTTGTAGATTGAGGAGCAGCCTGAATAAATTCCCTCCTCCTCTCACAGGTTATTTTTATTTTTTTTTCTCTGATGTTCATCTTGCCTCTTTCATAATATTTAAAGAATGATAATTCTAAGCTGTAGTTGGGGGCTTCTTAATCTTGTGAGTCTTCTATTACTTACAAATTTAATATTGGTTTAGCTTTGGTGTGTGAAAATCTTCCTTCCTTGAAGGCCTGATGTTATGAAGGGGAAAAGGGATATGAGTGTAATTTGAAATACTATTTTTTTAGGACAGTTTGTTGGGATTTTTTTTAAGGCTTTTATGTCTTAATACTCAGGTTTTGCTGTTTATTTCTTGAGTTCTTTTTTGCTGTTTATTTCTTGAGTTCTTTTTTGCTGTTTATTTCTTGAGTTCTTTTTTGCTGTTTATTTCTTGAGTTCTTCATCTGTGTTAAGAGGAAAGCAACTTTGTAAGTCTTTCCCAATGGTATTCTGTTTATATGCTATTTATTCTAATAGGTGGACATTCTGAAGGAAAGTAATTTTGATAGCAAGATTTACATCAGACATCTGTGCATTCCTGTCTCAGCTTCAGTGTACTGAAAGCAAATCAATATGTTTCTGCCCTACTGAAATTTTATAACTCCTATCAGTTTGCTGTGTATACACTGCAAAATTTATTTTCTAAAACAAGAATAGCAATTTGAGACACCAAATTCTGTAAAAAAAAAAAAAATGTGAAGTTAGGTAGTGATTTAATAGTACTACTCTAGTACACTGTGTCACATGAGCAAATGGAATTATAGGACTCAAATTTGTCAATGGGCAGCTTTTACAGTAACCTTGTTTTTGTTTTGTTTTGTTTTTTTTTTTTAGTAGATCTATACTTTAAAAAACTCATAAGTTCTCTTTCTTTTCTTCAATCATCTTAAATATACATTCAGTATTTCTGAGGTATAGGGATTCAGGGAAAAGATTCAGGGAAAAGATAATGTAATACAGAGTTCCTCTCTGCAATGTAAGAAATAGCAGTCTCTATCAAACTCTTAAGACAATTTATCACAAGGGCACTGTTTGACAGAAGTGACAGCAGGAGCTCCTGAACCAAGTCTCTTTTGGACTTGCAAGTTAATCCTTTCTAGGCCATCTGGAAATAAACCTGAGCAATATGTCATCTCTATGAGCCCAGATTTTTTTTTTTTTTTAAGCTTTTGTTTTTTAATAAGTCTTGCTACGAGCTGCCAGCTTTATGCTACTGCTTCCAAGAGATTTATTTGCTCTCCCGTTAAAATACTGATCATATGAAGTGGTAGTTGAGGTGTTGAGTAATGAAACAGCAGTAAGTTGGCCTGTCAGTAGATGGTACTTCTGGAGAATCATAATTGGTGTACATGTTTGAAATGGTCTCTTTTTCTCCACCTTTCTCATGACACATGAATGTCAGGAATCAGGGTTATCAAAAGTGCAAAAATTTACTTTAGAAAATAAGATTTCTAGCATCTTTTCCTTGTCTGAGTTTTGTATATCCAGATTTTCACCAAAGCTGCAATGTGAAACGGAACTGAACTTGGCATAATTTCAATAAATTGGCAGAATTTCTGCTGATAAACAGACTATTCATTTGGTTAGAATTTGTCCCTCTTCTGACTCCATCCCTTGTGGTTCTTTGGAGAGAAAAGGTGACTTGCTGTTGCAGTGTTTTTTTGTTTGCTTTTTTTTTTTTTTTTAACAAACTTTGACAGAGTTTTACCCACAGAAAAACAGTTTAAACATATACCTTGTCCAAAGCAGTGCATTTATGAAGCACCCAGCTTCAAGGCATTCTAGGTCTGAACATTTCCAAGCCATCCCTCAAACTGGGTTTTGACACAGTGTGCATGTCTTTGCCATTGGGTGGTTATCTGTGAGCATTGTTATGCTGTGCATACAGCCTGCTGTCTTGAAGCTGTTCTGAGAATTGTGCTGATGACCTACATTGGAAGGCAACATTTGATTCCAGATTTTTTAAATGAGGCATGCAATTTATAAAATTTTTGAATAAAATTACATTCTGGATCGATGTGAGCAAGGAGATCAGTAAAGCTCCCATTTATCTCTTCCAACACGTCCAAAAAAGAGTGGGATTTAAAGGTTCAAAAGCCTGGGATTTATTATTTTCTGTGCCAATTGAAAGCTGTCTTCATGCGCAGTGTACAAAAGGCCTTTTGGTTGTTACTGAAATTGCTGACTAAAATGCCCACAGCTGACACATTTGTCAGAAGACTGACAAATATCTGATTCAATAAAGTTTTTCATCCTTTTGTTTGACATTTTGGTGATTGGTTATCATTGTGAAGGGTATTGTTAGTGAATTATTTTCATTCTGTAGTACATACAGATATAACTTATTTTATAGCTCTGCCATTGCTAAGACCTAAAGCAACATTTTCTTCCTCCCTACATGCACTTAGGTGAACTTTGTTTTTAGCACTACCACTATTTTGAGAGAAAATATTTCTTTGAAATCTGTAAGTTCTCAACACTGCAGACTACTGTCATCACTGCAGGCAAATGATAGCTAAATCTGTGGGTCATTGCCTAAAGTTTAATCTTTTTAATATCTTTATGTGACAGGACAAGTTCTTCATGACTCTCAAAGAACACCCATGAAAGCTAAAATGAAGTGTAAGCCTCATGCAAATGTTATACCTCTTTAATCTTTGAGGTTCAACAGATATTGGCATATTTTAGTATATTACCTAAAAAAAAAAAAAGTAAAGTGTCTTAATCCTTGATGCAATACAGCAAATATGCTGGGGATTGTAATGGGCTTTCTTTGTCTTTTCCTAACAGAGCATCACGTCTGGGTGAAAAGTATTGATACAAGGTATGCTGGAATGTTTTAAATTAAGCCAGAAGAAAAGAAAACTCTCTTCCTAGGTACTTGTGCTGCACTAGATATATCTGGTCTTCAATATGTTATTTGTAGGCAATCTTTCATTGTGTGAAGAATGCAGGAAAGGTAGCTTTGGTGGGCATAGGAAGTATCTCTTTCCAATTGTACAGCATTCTGTGTGTACAACCTAAATGACAAAAATCACTATACTGCCTCTGAGTGTTAGTGTGGCTCCAGTTTTGACTTTGAACTACAACCTTAAAGGATTTGTGTTCCAGTTCTGTATGTCTGTCTCAGTGGAGATGATGGGATAATAGTCATAGGATTTTTAACATGGGAAAAGGCCTCTAAATTCATTAAGTCCAATGGCTAACTCGATGCTGTCATGTTCAACACTTAACCTTATCCCCAAGAGCTACATCCACATGGTTTTTGAATATTTGGGTTTCCTTAAACTAATTCTACAAGGTGGTTTATAATTTAGTCACTGCTCTATCCCCACTTTGTTTCAAATTAGGGCGTACTTTTATGATGCCTCAGGGTTACCATTCCTTCAGATTCTTTGATGGATTTGGCTAAGAAGCACTCATTCTTCAGACAGGCATCATCTCTATCAAACACATCAGTTCTCACAATGCTGCACTCTGCATTTTTGAATAGCTCAAGCCAGCATCAGTAAGCATCCGTGCCCTTTTCAGCATGTCCCGCAGTCCTGATTTGATGTGCCAGACCCCCACAGACCTTCTGTTTTTGTGATCTGTTTCAGCAGCCAGAAGGATGACACTGGTTTTGAGGGGAATGAAAACCCAACATGAATATGCAATTTCAGAGCCTGTAGAACAGTTTGAATCTGCTTCTGAGGTTGTCATATTTTATGGTGACAATGCTGTTATGTTCAATAACAGCAAGAAACTGGTGCAGGATTCCTGCTTTTCTTCAGGTGCAGGAAAACATTCTTTGGAAAAATGTGAGTCTGAAATGAGCAACCTGGGACAGGGAAACCATCTGATAAATACAAAGAAGAAATGGCAAATCTTTCAGATTCTTGGATCAGGTGGTGTCAAGAGTAATCTCAGATGTATTTCTGACACCAGGCCTGTGTCTTTGCTTCTCCTTTGCCTTCTGCCACCTAAAGACAATATTCAAGGCTAAGTATAGTTCCTGTGAGAGTGAAGTCACACTTCACAACTTTGGTTTTAATAGAACTTTTTCTTATTATGTTTAGAGAGCTCACTCGTAGATTTGGAAAGTTCTGTTTGTATTAATATCTACAGATCCAAAGGAAAATCCATTTTCACACAGCCAAAGCATTTTGTACTTTGACAAAATGCTGCATTAGAGCTCAAGCTGTGTCTGGAACCTCAATGAAAAATGTCTTCTATCACAGCATTTACTTAGTACTGCTCTGGAGCTGCATCCCAGTCTTTTGAGATTTGTGTTTCTGCAGAGATATTCACTTGGGATATGACTCGGTAGGATGATCCTTCAGATACTGTCTCAATGAAGGACATCAAGGTCCTGATAGCTGAGCCTGGAGCTCTTTCAAAGCATCATTTGTGTGGACATGGATGTGGGCAGTCACTGGAAGAAAGATGGAAATTACATCCTAGTGACTGCAGTTTGCTCATAAATAGTGTCTGTATATGTAAATGTTCTAAAGAATTCCAGTTACTGATAAGTGACTTATTTTATGAAATATGTTCTGGGTCAAGGTATATAACCCAGACAGGGCCTGGGAAAAAATCCGAGGGCTACAACTTCTGGATAGTGCCCAGTAGAAATGTTTTGCAATTTTGTCTTTGCTTTCATGCATTCATTTGCACTTGCAGGAGTGGGGAGAAGGCAGATATGGACCTCTGATGCTTTCTGATAGGGCACTGATTACATTTGTTGTCTCACCTGTTGCTTTTGTATTTCTAAAAGAGTGAGAGAAGTACATTTCCTCCTTTCAGTCCCCATTCCAGACTGGCAGTTTCTCCACTGGTACACTTCTGGATGAGTATCTGGGATGCTTTCTTCATTTCTTCAATAGCCCCATTAATAGTGGCAGGAAAGTTTGAAAAATTTTGAAAGAAAGGCTGAAAAATCGAAGTTGTTTTAAGGTTAGTAAATAATTGAATTAGACTATCATAAAACTGCATTATAAAGCTTGCATGAATGTAGGTCTGATTTTTCTATAATTTGCAAAGATTTCTGCTTTCCAGGACTCTGATATTTTTTTTTTATTCCTAATAATTGTCTTGAATAATCAAAATGTCATAAAATTTGTATGATTACATATAGACATGGAGAAAAATGTCTAGTGACTATAATTTATGATAGAGTTAGAAATGTTTTATTGTATTGCAGCTTTACTTCAGTTTTTCCACTGCTGACCAGACTAGAAAATTAAAGCGGCCACAAGGATTTGTTTTGAATAAAATCTGTATGGTGACGACTGAGTCCACTTGAGAGATAGATGAAACCCTTGGTACGTTTTGAACTAAGGGGAAAATGTGCCCTTGGGAAGCTGTCAGAGAGGATTTTACTACTCATTCAGTTTCCTCAGGAGCTGTAACAGGTTCCCCAAAACCAGGAAATTATGAGAAAGTAAAGACTTGAATAAAAACACTGATGTTAATATGAACTTTTCCTGCTTTAAGCAAGTTTGACAGGTATAGCCTTGTCTGATTTTAACCTACAATAGGTTGATTGATTGCTGTCAAGAGCCATTTTAAGACAGCACTGATAGGGGTAAGTGTAGCTGATCTAGAGCTTGTTGAGACTGGAACTTGAGAGAGAATCTGAAGGATGTGCTATTTACATGAAACTCCAGCTGAACTTGAAACAGTGGTCTTGCTTTGAGATGGAACTCATTTTATGCCTGCAGCACCAAAGGGGTCACTTAGCATTGTCTACACCCCTATTTACTGTTATTATATACAACATTCACTTTTGCTTTTGGGATGTCTGCATGAAAATCTATTTAAAAAAAATAGTCTGAGCAGATAGTCCTTGCCTTTATGCCCATAGACTCAGCTGACCCGATGCCCTTTAAGAAGCATGACTTTACTGTGTGATTCAGAAAGACACATTTCCTAGCCAAGACTGACTTCAGAGAAGTCTGCAAAACACAAGAAACAGAAGCTTCCAGGAGAACCTTTTGTGTGACAACAGCACCAGACTTGGGACCACGACAGAGAATTGCATCTGCCTGTGGGCTGTGACTGTGCCAAAAAAAGTCTTTTGGATGTCTCCTTTCTATGGTCTTCTCTCTGAGCTTGGGGTGGAGTTCATGATGGGCCCAAGATAGAAAAAACAATGAAGACATGGTAGTCTTCCTTTGTAGACACTGAAAGTTCTGCTAACAACCATTCCTGTTCTTGGAGTTCAGAATGTAGTTTTGCAGCAAGTTCTGTCACACTGAAAAGAAAAGAGCTTCTCTTTACTGTTACTCGTGCTTGATAGGAAGAAAGTTGCTTTTGTCTTGGAAATGGTTAGCACCTACCTTAAGCATCTAAGCCTCAAACCAATTTCTTCTTCCATCACCTCTGACTTGGGGCTTTTATTGTCTGTTTGAAGATGATGGAGTTAGCCTAATCTCAAGTGTTTTCTTTTATTATTGTTTCTTTCTATTTCTGACATAGCCCCTTCTCAGAATGTGTCTTAGAGCTTCATCTATGGTGAACAACTTGGATTCTTGTGACATCTGACTCTTTGCAGATGATGCATTGACAAGTAGTCTTTTTCTGTCTTGATTTAACCTGAATTCTAGTTCCTTCAATTCAAATTCTCTGTTGAGAACTTGTTAGTGTCTGCCTCTGATTTAGTCTCGTCTCTTTGTGGTTTTGTTAATCGTTAAGAAAAAAAAGCAACAAAACAACAAACCAATAAAAGACCTCCAGACATGTAGGCTTGAATCCCATCCTTATATTTCAAGGAATAATCTGCAAAATTTTAGAAGCTTTTGTTTTTCCAGAACCATGGAAACAGTTGGAAGATTTTGTGGATTTGAGTGAAAGATACCAATTTATTCATACTAACATACTAACAGAAAGGTCTAACCCTGAAGTTACCTCTTCTCTAGGACAAAGAAATGCAACAGAAGTAGAAGCATTGTGGTCACACGGTGGAATACCTAATCTTGTCTTCTCACTGCAATTTCAGTCTGCTGACTTGACTGCTAAGCAACCAACTAAATGGTGTCAATCACAATGCTGCCATCCTGCAGTTAGACAAAATTAATTTCTTCCATTTGCTCTGTTATGTGCTGCATGGTTGGCATCAGTTATTTTTCTTCCTTTCTCCATAATTTTCTGGCTTTCTGTGCTGTTACAAAAGGCAAATTTGCATAGCTAGTGAACAGAAACAGATTTGTGGATTACTTCTTGCATTATTAGTGTGAAGATTACTTTTGTACTCATTCTAGAATGCCTTGCACAGAAAATGGTGCATTGTTGGAATTATATATGAGCGAATAATAGCTGAGACATATGTTTACACTGACTGTTTCTCTCAGCCCTGCTTTCTGTTGTACTTCAGGTAGTAACATGACTCCTGCTGCTATTTTGTTCTGCTAGTTGAACAATTCTCATAGTGTTAAGTCGTGGAATGATTGCACTTTTAGTGACTCCTAGCTGAGAATAAATATTACTGTGCCTTTTGAATGCAAAATGTAAATGATGGGATTCTATTAATATTTTAACTTGAGTTTTTATGTAGAATTACCGTGTGAGAAGAGTAACATAATTTCTCTTATTTAGGCATTTTTTAAAAATATGTTTACATAAAAATATTAAAAGATTGTTTTCCTTATAGTAATCAACCTGGAAAGAGATGATACACATTAATTTTACTGCTCTAATAATTTTTAAAAATAGCTTGGGTATGATTTTTGTAATTTTCTTTCTCCATGTTATGCTAATCAAGGATGTTAGTGCACCTGATTTTGGTGAGTGTGAGTTTCTTACCAACTAGGATGTGGGGATTTGTGGGGTGCAAGCCTGTACTAATTCACTGATTGAATGCATTGTAACATATTTGAAGAATTTTTTTGGTAGGTCCTTTTAACTTGATTTCCTTTGTTTTCTTTGTAACACTAGTGGGTCGCAGGTATTTTCTGTGGAAGACATGTAATTTTTTATTGTGGTTTCACACATTTTTCTACAGATTTATATCTGTGTCCCATATCTTTGTGAACTCCAGCGTCGATGGCTTGAGATAATGATTTTTACGTGGACTACCATAAGATGCAAAATTATGTACTAAGCAGTCATTAATTAGTATAAAACTGTTGGCATTGACATGGAGTGTCATTTAGAAATATTCATATTCTCCATTTCTACAGCTACAGCTTTGTGGGCAAAATTATTTCAGGTGGGATTTCGTGTAATGATGTACTGTGAGTACAAGATTCCTTGTTTAGACATTCTGTGTAGATAGGCATATTATGAAGTTAAATATTTAAGTGTTTATGCTGAATGTGCCCCCACATAATTGCAGGTATCTGTAACGTATAGGTGCAAAAATATACCATTTAAAAAAAATCGCCATTTATTTGATCTCATAAAAAAGCTGGAAACCAGTGTACTCTCTTATTTCTTCTTATTTTTCTTTTTTTTTCCAAAATATATTCTGTGCAAATGAATTCAAATTCCACGTCTCACCACATGAAGATCTAGGCTAATGCCTCAGCAAAATGGATATAGAATTTTTTTTTCCTGTAATAGTAATAACATTTGTAGAGATGAAATTGTCAGGATAGCTATTAATACCCCAAATTAAGTTTTACTCGTAATCTTCAACATGCTGAAGATAGTTGTTGATATATCCTTTGGGAAATCCTTACAAAATACTTTGCATTGTTTATGTCTGCTGAGTTGTAGCAAAGCTGTGCACTTCGTACTCACCCTCCTATTAACTGGTTTTTGGCTGTTGGAAATTTTTGTAACCCTGTGGAAAAAAATTGGTATGCATATTTTAATCTATACAGTTATATGCCATATTTGGGGTTTATTCACATATGTTAATTAGACAGGCTCAATTCAGTCCGTTTATTTGGGAGCTGCTGAAAAGGAGAAGTGGCAGCAATTGGCAAGTTTAATGTTGGAAAAGGAGAAACGGATGTACTGGGTTTATGAGTAGATTCATTTGGGATAGGAAAAGCTGAGGTTTGATTATTTCCCCAGTCAGAGTATGGGTTTAAAGAGTAGCAAACTGAAGCCATTTGTGAGCATAATCAGCAGCACTCATAACTGGCTGCTAACTGATCTGAATTTTAACTGATAGTGACATATGTGTGTAGAGGTTTAGATGTCAGCAAAGCTCCTCGATAAAAAAGGATCTATCTAAGATATTTTCAGCATCTAGTATTGTTCACTGAGACACCTACTTCCCCCTGTGCATGTTTAGGCTTAAAATTCCTGCAGGAATTTTGTCCATCAGCTTCTCCTTGACGCAAACAATTAGCAGCTTTAATTTTCAATCGCTGTTATCATCTGTCTGTGTCTCACTCTCTTATGTGTTAGAGATGGTCTGGATGGTCCTGATAACATAAGATATAGTTTAAATCTTTGCTTGAAGTTCAAGTAAAATGTTAATTGGTGCTTGAATACTTTTGGTTTAATTATTTGGTCTGCCATATCTCTTTCAAAACAGATGCTGCACTAAACAATGCTTTTGTTTAACTGGGCACATGATAAACTTGAACTTTTAAAGTAAAATCTTCCTTTGATAGAATTCTGTCTCCCTTTCTAAGTCTGAATCTTATATACTTCTGAAAAAGCATGAAAACCAGGCTAAAGTTTGAGTTTGTGATTTTCTTTAATGTAGTATGGAAGAATAAATGTATTGAGTTTTGAAGGGAACAATGTAAATATAATAAAATTCAAATGGTGTTAACATTCAGCACTAGTTTGTATTTTAAGTACTGAACATCCTGAGTTCTAGAAATGCATGTGTGTGTGCATTTAGTGGCCTGCCTAATGCAGGAAAACTTGCAGAACTAGGTCTTTAAACATTTCAAGGATCTCAAGATATGAGTCAGATAAAATTGTACGTTTCCAGACAATGTTAATGAAATTGTTAAATAATTCACACAAATCATTGCATAGAAAATACTTGGAATAGGTTTTGTGAAATTTATTTTCAGTTTTGTAATATACCCAGTGCCATTTTTTGAAAATTGTAATTTAAAATGCATAATTCAGTAATGCTTATAGGAGTTATTACCCTGAATTAATACTTCAGCATTTTAGAATGTTCAGTATAAAACTTTAATGTCTTTGTTTTTATTAAAGTGGTTTCAGAAAAAAAACGTAATTTCCTTCTATTTGAGAGATCTTTATGTCTACTATTCTTAAAGAAATAAATTGGTATGATGCCTTTTTCTATGGAAAAGTAAGTCATTATTTAAGCCACAGTCTGGCAATGCCCTACTAATTTGAAAAGTATCACTACTTCTCTCTGCACTTTCATGGCAGGGTTTATTGTATGGGTCCAGTGTGGTGGGGGATTACTACCAGAGTGCACTGCATTTATTGCTGTCAACATAATTTCAACTGGGCACCTCTTGGAACTTCATTTGCCCTAAGGTACATAAGGAGTCATTCTACTGACAGTGGTTTGAAAATATCTTTAGTTTAATTGTTGAATTTCTCTTAAGTTGGTTTGCGTCCACAGAGTAAGAGATGAAATCATGCGGGTAAAATTAGCACAACTCTTGGTTATAAACAAAGATTCAGGTGTGAGAATGTGCAGAAATTGAACCAGCTCCACCTGGTTGTATTTAAAACACTGAAAACCCCTGTGCAGGGTGTTCTTTCAGTTTTGAATGTCTTATTTTAGGTTCCAGTGAACTAAAACTTTAGAAATAGAATTGAAATCTACTTCAAATAGAAATAAACCAAATTAAAAAAAAAGTCCAATCAAGTAAAGCACCAAAGACCAGCCACTACCTGGATTGTATCAGCATGAATGTACCCAGCAGTTCCAGGGAAGTGATCTTTCACATCTGTGAAACTTGTGAAGCCATATCTGAAATATGGTATCAATTTTTGGCTTTCCCAGCATAAGGAATTGGCACATGGGAATGAGTCCACTGAAGGGCCATCAAGGTTGCCAGGGAAGTGGAGCATGTGAAATATGAGGAAATGACTAGGTAAGGGAAGGTTTGGGAGAGATCTTCCTGTTCCTTCAACTGACTGATTGGAAAATATAGAGAAGATGAGGCCAGAGTCCTCTTAGTGCTGTGCAATAGTAGGATAATATTCAAAGGGCAAAATCTGAAAAATGGGAAACTCTTATCAGATGAAGCTTTTTACCATGAGTGTTGTTAGACACAGGAACAGGTTGCCTGTAAGACTTTCTAAGACTTTAGAATCTCCACTGTTTTCAGGACTTGATGGGTCACAGCCTGACCAACCTCATCTAATGAGACCTGTTTTGAGCAAGTGCTTGGACTAGATAACTCAAATCTATATTATTCTGTGCTTCTGTGAAAACATGCTGCTTGGAAACTGAATGAACATCCATGCCATGCTCTGCTTTGGCGTCACAGAATGATCTTAAAACCATTGTAGTTTTATGTGTTGTTTGGATCTTCACTCGCTCTTTTTTCCCCCCCAGTTTGTCAAGTCAGAAGATAATAAGAAAGTATTTGTAGGTTACTGAGCAAGAATGGAAAGTTCTTTCCTTTGTGTCTTTCTGTCCGCGTTACACTCCGACAGTGTTCTTCATTCAGTGGCTATGATTGCGTAAATTTCCCAAACTGACCAAAGCAAGCAGGGATGTGGGAAGTGGGAAAGTAATTTAGAAAAAAGTGTGGAGTATGAAACTTCCAAATTTTATTAATGTGGCATGTGTGATTATTATGAAAAGCTGAATAGGTCCTGGAGACAGAGAGTAAATTGCAGGCATGAGAACTTCTCTTGACCCAAGCAATGTTGTATCAATGTCAAAAATATTTGACCTCCTTGCAGATGGTATCAGTCTGGAATAATTGTAAGCAGTAAGAACAGGGTCATAAATTTAGGCAGCCGGCAAAAGGTACCATCCCACCTGCTGCATCTGCATTTCATATCTAGGATCTCAATTCTAGTATCAAGGAGATGAAAGCATATTTAGTGAGTAGTTTTTTGTCGCTAGACTTCTAAAACTATATTGTGACCCAGGGACCTTCCAGCCTGTCTGGGATCTACAGGAAATTGTAGGATTTTGACTCTGACTTGTGCTGCCCCACCTTCTGTGGCTTCAGGCTGCTGGGCAATGATTACCATACTGGGGGAAATCCCTTTTCTCTCTGTGTTTCTGGTGCTGTCAAGAGTGACCCTGACCAAAGCAGTTTCCACCAACATTGTCTGAATCCACTCCTGGTCTATCTTTCACTGGTCCTTGCTGAGGTGACATTGTCCTTCTGTTCCGCAGCATGGGATGTCAGATCATCAGGGAAGATACCACCCCTGCTCCAGTCTGTCATCTGAGTAGCTGGTTCTCTTGTTCTATTTCACACTTTGCCCCCAGTTATTTGGTATAGATTCCCCTTGGCAATATTTACATCATTGCCTGTGGCTGGTGTGATGTTGTTGACTGAAATGTGTTTCAACCTGCACCCAGCTCTAGACCATCGCGGAGTTTCACTCCACGTTATTCTCATTTTATCTCTCTCACTCTCTCTCTTTTTTTAATTTTTTTTTTTTTTTTAATTTTTATTTTTTATTTTTGGCCTTGTTTGAAGGAGAAATCCTCCACTGAAAACAGGAAATTTGCATATCCAACATAGTGCAAGTCAGTTGCAGTACTGCTGTCACCTTTACGTAGACATTGTATCCTGGTCTTGCCCTCAAGACTCTAGTCAAGTTCCTTGACCTTTGGACTTCTCTCCAATCATGCATAGGAATTATTAGTTTATATTCTTTTGTTGGATGAACAACACTTGCTCGAAGTTTTATTTTCTGAGAGTTTTTAGAGTACTAAAGAAGGTGCCTCAGCATCATCGTGTGGAAGCAAATACTCACATAGAGATAGCATTTATTAGTGACCTGGAACCCCTTGCTTATCAAGGAACAACTGATCATGCCCAGAGGAAGTTCCTTCATTCAGTTTTCTGATGTAGACATGAACAAGCACTTTCTCATTTAAGCTGTTAACTGTACACAGATATATGTTAAATGTCATTTCTTTGTCACTTCTGCAGAGGTGGAGTGTACTGACATTATTAAAAGAGGTAAATACGTCACATAAAAGCATGAAAAAGTTTTGAAAAGACTGATGTTTTACTCAATTAATAGTTCAATATATTTGATAATCAACTTTTTGAACAAAATATTTTTAACAATATTTTATGCTGAGTTTGTTCTTTTTTGCCTAATATTTTCCTGAGATCCAGGGCCAATTTTGTTTGAGATACTTTTTTAATGTCATCTTATCAGTGAGCCTTTTAACTCTTCCAGTCTTTTCTGGGAGTTGGTTTTTATATGAGGACTAACATAAGAATTTCTGCTTGAACAAGAAGGACGATATTGTAAACAAGAAAAGAAAAAAAAATAAATGAGTGACAATAGAATCTGTTTAAGCCTGCTTATGGTGTAAGTTGAACCTTAATATTGCTGACCTTTATCTCACTGTAACAAAGGCAGAAAGAAGCAGGCACTGCATGACTCATTTCTCCTCCCAGAGCCTGACTGTGTTTCTCACCATGCTGGCTCTCAGAAGGGAAGAGGGAGCGCTAACACTTTGCAGCACAAGCATTCTGCCCTGGTGCTGAAGCCATGTGTGGGGGCAGGCAGGCTCTTGTACAAATTTCACTTCACACAGGTCATGTTAATTGCATTGCTTATATGACTAACTGTTGTGGTTTAGGAATGGCCTAAACCACAATTAATGGCCTAAACCAATTTAGTGCTCCCATTAGGACTCTCTAAATCACTATCACTCACTCCCTGAGGTGGGATGGAGAGGGGAACTGGAGGCAGGAAAGTCAAAGATCATGGGTTGACATAAGAACAATTTACTGGAAACAGCAGAGAGATAAGAAAACAAACACTAATGCAAAATTATGAATAACAAAAATGTAGGTGGGTGATTCACATTCAAAATACTCAGGACTGGGTTTACCCTGCTTCTCCCTCCATCATGCTTACTTGATCAGAAGGAATCACTTTTTCCAGAAGAGACTCACTTCCCCATGCCGTGGGCAATGACATGATGGAGTATAAAATAATGTGAGGGTCCTGGCCATGGCCCCTCCTGCCTACTGCAAGAATTAAACATGTCCTGGCCAGAACCAGGACACTACTTTAACAGTAAGTTTTGATAAGAGCAGAAAAAAGTGCTGCTGGCAGCAATCAGCTTGAAAGATCAATTTTTCCATGAGTTTCTTCCTGTACCCAAGATTTGAGCAGCAGAAAAGAGATGCTTAGTCATATGTCAGAGGGTGCTGTATTTTAAAATCAGCCCCTGATTGCTCCTTTCTTTTTTCTTTTTTTTCCTTTTGTTGTAGAAATCCATAATAATGAAGGAAATGATAGAATTTATCTTTCTTTAATCAGCATATTTATTCATGTACTCCTGAAATAGGCTTTAAGTTTTCTTCAAGCTTAGGTCTGAATTATTTGGCTAGCAGTGCATCAAAGCATCACCAGCAAGAGATGTGAAGCTAAAAACCCAAGGCAGTGAAAGCTTAAAGGAAGGAAAGGAAATATCAGTAATTTTGTTGGCAATGTCTGGAAATTTCTACTTTCCCATCCTCTGCAAAATGTATTCAGAGAAGTGCTCCTGAAACTGAGTGCTTCACACAATGTGTCCAACTGCTTTTGGAAGAGATTTGCATTTTTTAACTGACCAGAGCAAGTGCAGTCACTATATTATATGCATTTGTTAGCAATTCTTCAGCTTAAATAATAAAAGAGTCAAACTTCATTTTTTTCAATTTTGTCCTAATAATATTTTTTCTTTGTTTGCTCCCTAGAGGTTTTTCTCCCTAAAGAATCTAAGAAAACTTTTATTTGTCTATTTGTTTATTTTTGTTTTTATTTATTTTCTCCCTGGAAGTTGAAAATGACCAGTGAGTAAGGAATACAGACTCTAAATTTTGCCTACTGAGTCAAAGGCTCCTCCTTGCAGGCTTTAGATTAAAGCCCAACCATAATCTGATCACAGCCCAGTTCTTGAATCAGGTTATTGAACCTGGCTCTGTGACATTGTCATGTTTAAGCTGATCTATCCAGAGTTGTGGCTGCATCCAGATCTGTATTCCTGCAATATTTATAGATGAAGTTTATTATTCCAGTACCTAATATAAAAAGTGCTCGAGGTTTAAATAAACGAATGAGTTACCCTCATTTTTTTTTTTTTTTGTGAGAAAAAGGATGAAATACTTTCTTTAAAGTGTCTAAGCATTTAAGATTTAAACAAATTTGATGTTACGTATCTGTCGGGGGTTTTGAAGCTGTGATTGCACTTAAGTTGTAGCATCTTGTTATTGCTGAACTTGTTGTTTTTCTTTCTTAAAAATTTCCCTCAGGCATTTTTACCAATCTTTTAACTTAACTTATGTTTACTTTTTATTACATTGTTTCACTAAGCAGTGAGGGAAGTAGAAAATATTTGCCAGTTCAGGAATTTCATGAAGTAATGTGGCTTTAAAAGGTCCATCTGGACCTTTAAAGTTATGGAAGAATGCTTCTCTCCCCTTCCCTACATGAAGTTACTTTACTGTGGAAGTGCAAATGTGTGTATTACAAAGGGAAATTGCAACAGTATTAGAGATGGAATCTCTGTGTGAAAATACCTGTGATTTCCTCCCTTCTGGTATTGTCTTCATTTCACGATGAAGGAAATTACTGAAAGTGAAAATTAGAAGGATTGCTGTAAGGAATGTCAGCTTCAGAGGCAAATAATATTATTTTATCCCATTTCTTAATGGCTAATGGTTTATTACCATTATGGATAAATGTAGTCACTTGAATTGAGTTCTGCTAACACTATGAGGTGTACTGAAAAGAAAAAAAATATTTATGCCTGGATATGTGCAAAAGTGGATCCAAATTACTGTTATACAATTATAATTGAAAGTGTATATGGTGATTAGGTGATATTGGTATGGTATTAATCCTTCTAATATTTATCCACATGTACTTTCTTCTACTTTTATTTTGCCTACTCGTTCTTAAAGCAGAACATCTTTAGGAAAACAATAACCTCCATGGCAGATATCAAAAGGTCTAGTTATTTCAGGTGGCTGTTTTGTATTACAGCAGGTATGGAATACTAAATGAAAAAGAATTGGGCAAGTATGGAATAACATATTCTTTTAGATGTTGGTCATTAGGTACAGAAACCTATTTTTCAATTTCCATTTTGTACTTTGAAAAATGGGACAATTGATGGTAAACAGTTTTTGATTGCATACATGGGCAAATTTTTTCTTTTCTCTTCTGTCTGGACAACTGTTATGCGACCTCTGTTTTCCTGAGAATCTTGGAATCTTTCTTAGACACTCTGAGAAGACTGAATTTTGTGTGTGGAGCAATTTCAGGATTACTTCAAGTTCCTCTAGTGTATTCTTTGAAAACTAGGTATGATAATTACTCCAAGGCAAGAGAGCAATGCAATATTGGTGAGAATTTAAAAATAAACTGATTCTTCATGCAGGTTATGTTATGCTTCAGGGGTTTTTGGGACAGTATTAAGAGCATGGCACTAAACCCCAAATATTTAACCCACAGCAGAGCTCTTTATTTCTGCCACTGTGCCAGGGACAAGTGATAATGCCTTGGGAAATTAGCAGCCCAGAACCTATGCTTTCCAGGGATCATAGGTTGTAATCATGTGTCTCTACTTATCTTCAGAAAAGAGGGGAATAAACCATTTATTCGTCCTTTGGGACCGTTTTCTCCAGGCACTCAAAATCATGCCTTTCTCATGTATTCTGCTGACATAGCACATTAGCAGTATTTGGTGACATGATTAGATTTTTCTTTCCCTAAGTGCAGAAAGTATTGATATGGCGTTTTATATGATTTTCAGAAATTCATACCTCTGAGAAGAATGAGCCACTGTGAGGAAAAAAAATAAATGTAAGGTTGAAATGTTCATAAATAGTATACATATTGTTAGAAAAAGGAGGGGAAAATTAAATCCAAGAGAAGTAATCTAAAAGTAAAGTCTCCCATGAAGGTTAAAACCTCTACTGCCAAAGAAGATATATACAGTAGTCAGAGCTGGAGCTGTGGCCCCACTATTGCACAGCCCCATATTCTTATTCTCAGAAACCCACTCTTGGATATTTCAACAGCTACTGTTCTGTACTCCACTTGCTATAGGAAGTCCTATGACTTCCTATGCTGTTGTATGTATGGTCTGAAAGGTTAAGTTCATAATCCTTTACAACGTCACTCAGTTTACCTCAAAAATCAGGCAAAAAATTGTGAAGCTTCATTTGTAACCCAGTATTTCACACAGGTTTCAATAATCCTTTACATCAAAGGGTAATGTTTTTTGTGGTACATTTACAGCCACAGTTGTCCTCAGCTCTTCAGCACATGAATGAAATAGGAGAAAAGATGATGTGGTATGTTTTGTCTCTAAAATCACTGTGGTGGATTTTTGAGGTCTTGAAGTGGATGAGAATTGCAAGTAGCTTTTGTATGGAATTAAAGGGATATGTATAAAGCTACCCCTGAAATACAGAGTGTTGTTTTGTCTCACCTATTTATCAGGAGTATTGGTGAAAAGCAACCACTGATCTTCCCCAAAGCTTCCACTTGGAAAAACTAGCTCAGTTTACCTCTGGGTATGCAGTCTTGAGCAGTGTTTGAAAGCTGCACTCGAAAGTGGGTATGAGTAGAAAACAGGCATAACATGTTATGAAGAAACCTTTCTGAAGAACATGTGGCAGCTGTTTTATTCTGATCACCCTAAGATGGTATTGAGTGATTTTATTACCTATTTCAATGGTTAAATATAAATTTTTATAAATTTGTGACAATAATAATCCAGCAATTTGTCTACTGAAAATGTGTGTTAGAGAGGAACCTGGGACGAGGACTCCCTTTTTTGAGTTCTCTGTCTCTGTCCAATGCCGAACATCACACATGATGTTCATCCATGCCCAAAACCTGTGTGAGTGAAATTTCAGTGCTCCTGAAATCAAAGGCAAGACTGACTCTTCGTGAGAGAGTTTGAACAGCCCTAACCATGTTACAAAGTGCCATGAGAATGTTGCCCTCTCCCAAACATAGACAAAAGAAGATAGACAAAAGAACTGTGGCAGAAGGGGATCAAACAGGGAATTTCATCCAAAAGTAGCACAGAAATCAATGTCTGTAATTACAAAAACCACAGAAATCTTCGAAGGCTAGGATGTGAGCTGTGTACTTTGGGAAGGAATGAGCTCAGAGTTATTAAGGCACATTTATGACTCTGCATGACCTTCTCCTACCAGCTTCCACCTAGCTGGCAACAGAAACTGAAAGACTGAAAACAGCAGCCTGAGGTCTTCATTTATTTTGCAGCAACTTAGATTTAAACAAAAAAAAAAAACCCTCCAGAACTGTGTCACCACTCTGACTGATGTTATGACAACATGGATGATTCAGAGCTTCTGCCTAAATATGGAGGACAAGGCAATACTTCTTTAACTTCTGGTGCCTGGGAAGAGCTAGTTGTGCAGTTTTCCCTTATGATTCATGGAGAGAAGAGTCCAGCACTAGGGTATGACTCACGGTCAGGTGTGTATCCTAGGATGAGATAAACTCTTTGATGTGCCTGTGTCTGCTTAGTGGCTATAAAGGTACCCTAGGCAGCTGTCTCAAATGCAATTTTGTGTTCAGTAGACCTCTAAAGGTGAATGAGAATGAGTTGTATCCTTAGCCTGACTTAAATCCTTTTCTAAGTGCTTGCTGTGACCTTGTATTTCTGTTTTATCCTCATTTTTGTTGATTAGACCAGTATATTACATCAGAGCATGAGAGCTTTCCCCAGTAACTTTGGAAACAGCCTGAAATGCAACATAAATCTTGTGTGCTTTTGTATTGTTGTATTTTCTTCCTGCCAGCGCAGTTTGTATGAAACAGAAACAAACATGCCTTTGAATATTTCAGTTTCCATTTAAAATTCTTGTAACACTCTGAATACTTCTAAGATTAGCGAAGTAAGGATGCTTATACTGAGGTTTGCTATGCCAGGAATTGCACTGTACCACTGGACATTAATCACTACTGAATAGACATCTCTTAAGATCCTTCCAAGTCCATTCATTCCTACAACCCAGCTCGCTGACATCTTTGAATTTGGTAACAATAGAGTTTCTCTTGCATTATTTAGATGATTAATTAAAGTCTCCAACAATACTGAGCAGACTAATGTGGAGTCTTGTTAACCATGTAGCAGAACTGTGACTATCAGTTTCACAGCCTTTGTAGATTTTGATCTTGGTTGCCTCATATCCCTGTGAAAATTCAACATGTGATCCTGCCAAAATCTTGATAATTTATACATTCCATTGCCTTTCCACTATTCACAGGGCATAAAATTCTGCTGAAGATGCACATTACTTTGATTTCATGTGACTTATTCATAGAAGGAACCTGTCCTAGCTGTGATTTATGTTTTGTGCTATCTTTGCACTTATGATGGTTTTTATTCTAACCCTTCTCTGGGAATTTATCTTAATCTGAAATTCCCCAAAACTTTCCTTACACCCGTTGTAAAGATATGTGCTATGGTTTTTTCCTAGATATTTTGTTTTTCCATGAACTCCTAAAGATAATAATTTAGTTGTTGTACTTCAGCCAGGTTTTTAAATATTTTTACGTGAAATTTGTCCAAACTGAACAGCCAGAGAATATTTAATTTAGCTAAGCTATTTCATCTCTAATGCTGAATTTCTATGCTACTAATATAGCCTCTTCAAAACCTGAGCAATTATGGATAATATCTTTTATTCTTTGTTTTAATAAAATTCCTCCTTTCTGGTACTATATGTCAATTATTTCCTGTCTTGAGTAATGAACTCCTGATATAACTCTTTTTTTGTTTTGTTATTAATAATGAAGAAGGGAATAACTCTTTGCTGTGTTTGGAAAAGGTACAAATGGGCCTAAATTTCAGTAAGGAAAATTCAGATTAAATTTTAGTAATTTTTTTTTAATGATAGGGGCACTGAAGACATGGGAAAGATTCTCCTGTGGGTCTCTGGAGCTACCTTTCACTGTGTATCTTTAAAAACAGACTGGTCAAGTTCTCTTCTGGTTTTTCCGTATTGGTTTGTTTGGGGGGTTTTGGTTCATTTGGGGTTTTTAATTTTTAATTTTTTTTTTTTGTAATGGCAGAGGAATTGACTATTTACTGAAGTTCTTTTTCTGTGGTTCTATGAAAGCTAATCTAATTTTTCTGGTGAAAAATCAGGCTGTAGGTATTGTGAGTGCAAACTGGGAGCTGTAGGTTGTATTTGCTGCTTTGAGTTCTTCAGGCAACACTGTGAAAATCAGCCAGTTTGTCCATCTGCCTCTTGTATGACACTCCTCTGGCTGCTGAAGGCAATGTCAGGTTACACAACATAGAGACTTCTGCTGGGGTGGCCCATATATCCTGGAACATGTAGTGTGAATCTATGGAGAAGTTGAGATCTGAGCAAGGACAGGAGAGCAAAGCTCACAAGAAAAATGCAGAGACTTGTAAAATGTTCATGCCTGTGACCTTGACAGATTTGCTTTGGTTCCCACAAACCTCTTATATGAGAGTTTCTTTTCAGATCTCTTGAGCAGAAGGCTGTGAAAAGGTCGCATTAATCCCTTTTCAGCCTTCCTTGTGCTATAGGCCATTAATAAAATTATATTTTCCAGACATTTTAATGCAAACCTGCATGTTATCTGCAACACTTTTAATCTTGGCAAAGACAAGTTACTGCTGTGTTGCATGAAGTATTTGATTTTGGTAACACCTTAATTCCACAGCTTGATCAGCTTGATTATGTATAAAGATATAAACCAACTCCCTAGTTCTGCCATGTCTGTCGTGATGTGGCTGTTGAGAAAAACAAC
>VYXF01008153.1:208740-221442 GCA_013397295.1 Polioptila caerulea | reverse complement strand
CCCATGTTTTGTCATGGTATGTGAGACTGAAACAGGGCTCTTCCTTGTGGACACCCACAGAGAAAGGAGGATGGAGGAGGCTTCTACTTCATTTCACTCTCTCAAAGCTTAGACTTAATTACAGCCTTTCCAACAGTTACTGCAACAGGAAAAGAGCAGTCAGGGTTGTGGCATTACTATGCCGAGCTGGCCAGTACAGCATGCTGTTCTCTTGAAAACATGGTAACAGTGTTCTTCTCCATTCCACCTTTGCCATGGAACTCAGTATCTTAATTTCAGGTTCAGCAGAGAACTGTGGCTCAATATGCCTGCACTAACTTTCCTAAAGTTCAGGTTACCAAATTAATCAGGTTTGATCAATCCTGAAAAATTTGGAATTTATTCTGAAATATCTTCTGTACTTTTAGTGACTGATATTGTTGCAGTAAGAACTAGCCCGATGCATTCTCAATTATCACTTAAAAATCTGGTATACTTTTGTGTGTTTCAAATAGCAGAACTCCACAAGGAAAATTAAAGAAGGAAAAAACTGGCATATGGGAGGCTTGTCTGTCCTGTAAAACACTAAATTGTCAGGAAAACACAACTAATTTAGTGTTATTTTGTATGACTCCTCATCATCTCTTGGAATACTTTTTCACAGACTTTAATCTTTTAGACATTCAAATGACTCTCATAATTAACAGTCCGTCATTCATATAAAGGATCACAGAATTTATTTCTTTATGTTAAACCTCTTTTGAAAAAAAGTGAATATTTGGGTGCATGAGAGCATTAGGACTTATTTAAATATTATCCTAATACATATTTAAAAGATCTAAGTGGACTTGTGATGGGGTGCACATAAAACATTTAAGTAAAGTTTGGATTGGGTAGAAGATTGGCTCAGTAAATATGTATCTGCTTAAAACCTGTTGTTACAGTACAAATTTCACTTATTTCAGAGGTGTCCACCATTATCATAACAATTGCTCACCATAACAATTGCTCTCTAGTATGATGTGATTATTTACTGCTTGAGTATTCAGAAACCACAGAGGCTCATTCTGCCTTTGAACAGACATTCATATCTTTATAACTTTCTGGGTCAGAGGGAAGAAGGGCAGAGGGAAGAGTGAATAGAAGTATTTATTTTATGCAAGTTGTCTGTAAACTCTGTCATGTAAATAAAATGTACATGATAGACTCTTGAATTTTTTGAATGGTTATTTATCAGTGGCTTAATGGTGGGACAATATGCCAACCCTTTTGAAATCTTTTCAATGTGTGTAGTGGCTGTTTTGCCTAAAAATGTAATTTATATGTTTATTTTTCATTTATTTCTGATCTATGACTGTCATTGGAATGCTGCTTAGTATTTCTGTTTTTATTCCTGTAAATACACTATGCATTTTTCCACAACAAAGGCGTGTATGTCAATTAAGATACCATCTTAGCACTCTATCGTTTGTAATCTAAACATGTCTCTGGTTCATTTTGAGAACCAACTCAGATTTGCAGATTTTTCCCAGTTCTCCAGGAGCTCAGTCCAGGCTGCATATCTGTGCCACATGCACTGGTGGAACAATAGCTGTACAAGAAGATAAACAGCAGGACCTATAAATTAGAAGAATTGAGAAGGTGAAGGGAGTGTGTCTCCAAGTATTGTGGTCACTCTCTTACAGGCAAGCAAAAAGGGATTGAGCCACCACCCAGAAACATTAATTTTGTGTGGAATGCAGAGAGTTTCAGGTTACATTTGTCTGCTCCGCTGTACACCTGGCATGTGCCAGGCCCCTGAGGGCACCAGTGGGCCTTCACAGCCCCGACCAGTGTTGCTCTGTGCCCGAGCTTTGTTGCACATCATCTGTGCAGAATTCTGTCTTCTGCTATTCTCAGTTTGGTGCTTGGATTTCCCAGCTTGACACCAGACTTGATTTGCTGCCTTGCCCTTATCTGGTGACTGCTGGTCTGATGGTGAACCGTGCAGTTCTCACCCACCTTGCTCTGCTTGCCCACCACGGATCTGTGCTGGGCTGAGGTGGACCCTGCCTGTGCTGTTATCATCCTGTGCAGCCCTCCCACCATTCCTGTGTGACTCCCAGATCCTGCAGGGGCCATGGCTACAGTACAGGGGGCAGCTTGCAGCCTTTCAGTCCTCTCTAGTACCCTCTGCACCCAAACTAATCCCTGCTCATTTTGGGTGAGATCATAGGGACGTTTATGTTGCCTGCAGCCAACCTTTGCTGCCTTCCCAATGCCCAACCCAAAGGGTATCAGCTGCCCAGCAGAAATGACTTATCAGCCCTTAGTGACAGTCCTAGACTGGGCTCCCCTGTGCAGTGCAGCTGCTCAGGGGCCCCATGCTCCAGGGGTCTGATGTCCTGTTCAGTCCTTTAGAGCAGCTTGCTGGGGACTGAATTCATGCAACTGTGTCTAAGGCTGTCTTCCTGGAGCTCTGGCAAAGGAATCACTTAGCTGCTGACAGCATTCATGAAGCTGGATGTGGAACCTGCACCTCTGTAATTGCTGGAAATTGTTGCTTTGCACCACAAGCTCCTATTTTTCACTTGGATGCAGGCTTCCTTGCTCAGCTTGGTAATATCATTATATATATGAAGGTAATTTCTTGTTTCCCAAAAGTGGTCTGGGTTTTTTTTTTTTTTTTCAATTATGAGACATTTGCTTTAAAGGTTAAGCTGCAAAGCAGAAAGATAATTGTCTTTACATCTCTTCACTCATGGTTGATTTTATTCATAAACCTTTGTGACTTCTGTTCATAATGTGCTCATTCCTGGTATGAAATAAAAGTGTTTACTTTAGAAATTGCATAGTATGGATAAAGCTGTCCAGCCATTGAGTTTGCTCAGATAAGGCTGGCTTTAAACACAGCAAACAAAGATTGTGGAACTGTTATTACTTGATCAGATAGGAATATCTTCATTTTTAAGATATCCATTAAATTACAAGAGCACATTTAACAAGACATTTGTTAAATGTCTTTCCCTCCTTAAAAAAAAACCAAAAATATTTACAGTTCATGTCTTGACTTATTTATGGATTCATTTCACCAGTGCTGTCTCTGTTTCTTTGAACTTTCTAAAAAGAGATTTGCCTAAATGAGGAAAAGTAAGTTCCTTCTAGTGCTATACAGAGTTTGAAAATAAGTGGCCGAACTTCAATTTATTAACTTTGGGAGCACATGGTAACAATTTGCAAGCTATTTTGATGTACTAGGCAGGCTTCCTTGGCATTTCCAAGAAATTAATAGCTTAAGACTGTAAGCTAGGATCAGCTTCTATTGTGTTGTCATGGGACATTTTTTATTTATTTTAGCCCAACATGGAAATATGAACATCTATTATCTAACTGAGTCTGTGAGGGCCACTCAATGTGACATTGCATTGTTCATTAATCTGATCAGTAATTATGGTTCACAATGAAGTGTTTCAAATTAAAAAGATACTGGTTCATCATTTTTATACTGCAGTTCTGTGTAGTGATAAAGTTTATTAATGCTTGGAAAAGCCAGATTTAGACTGTGACTTTATACCCATAAAAATCAAAGTTAGCATTCTACCAAAAGTCCATCCTACCCCAGTAAATGGATATGTGGGAGAATTCTTCATCACATGCTTGTGCAAAACTGTGTAGTGTGACATATTCCTAGATAGTAAGTGCATTCTACAAAGGAATAACATTAAATAAAAATCTGTGTTATAAATTGATAATATTAATATGTTTAGTTTAGTTTAGTTTGTGTTTCACAATTGTAGTCCATTACTGATTTTAAAATGTCAAGTTGTGCATTTTGTAACTAATGCTGACTGTTGGTAGGGTCATTTCTATAACAAAGTTGGGTTGAGAAAGGCCAAAAAAGGCCTTTTCATTTGCTGTCTGTCTTATTTTTGTCTTTCACTAGGATTTAAGGGCAATGCTTAAAATTGAAAAGGTAACAATGTTGTCTGTAAGAAGGTTGATGACTTTGTCCATTAATAGCAAAGGGTGGAACAGGAACTTCCCATTTGAGTTGCAAAATATATTGCCATTCTGTGCCATGATGATTCTGCATTGGGCTCTCACTTTCTGTGGAATATTGATTGCCTGGTAGAATGTGTTTTTGCCTATGCCCATGTTAACAGGTACAGGTAAAGGTTCTGGGAATCTCCAGAAGAGATAGTTTAGTCCACAAATAGTTATCTTATCCTGGTATTGGAATACGCTAAAGCTCTCTAGGTGGGTATCATGCCCTCTTGCCAGCTCACCTCTGACAGATTGTTCCTTGGCATCTCTTAACTCTTGCAGCCTCACACCATAAATTCTGTGTCAGTTCCTGTCTGTTTCCTTTCCTCCCAGCATCTTGTCAAACTGTTCTATAAAAGGTTGTGGACTTTTGCTAATGGTCTGGCAATTCTTTCTATAAGGCATTGTCTTCTCAGTCAGCAGTTTTTAAATGCCAGCTCGTGGTTGCAGTGGACTCTCTGGCTTCTCATCCTTCAAGCAATTATCTCCTTCCCCTCACCTTTCCTGCAACCCCTTTCTACAGCTGGTTGATGACAGATCATTCATGTCTACCAATCTGGATTACTCTTCCTGTTTTCCAGACAATATGTTTCTCCCATAATGCATCCAGTAAATTGTTGCTATTAACCAATAATACCTACATGACTGACTCATTCTGAAACTTCTGACAGCATTTATTGTTGAAAGTTTCAGGACAGAAGGCCTGGTGTTATTTTGTGCAGAAATAATAATAATACTACATACTATATAAAGACATAAAAATAGATAAATAGATAAAAGCCCTATCTATCACTCAGCTCTATCATCTTCATTCAAAGTAACTTGTACAACTCCTCCAAAAAGTCAGCATTTCTATCAGAACTGTGAGAGTCCTGTACAGACATGGGATCAACTAAACCTCTGTCTAGTCATCTTGCTTACTTTAGAAATAATCATGGAACCACTTTTATGCTTTTTTTGTTGGAAGGCAATGTAAAAGTTTGTGAAACAGCTACTCCTGGAACTGGTTTTGCTCAGTGCTACTGTCTGTACTCTTAGTTAACCTTCCTTTAGAACCGAATTTGGGTATGTGTCAGGATTTTATTTTTCAGATCAAAATGAGAGCTGATTTAGGTACAGCTGCCAGTTTTAACCACATAACATCTAGATTTGTTCATACTGGACAAGTACAGTGCACTTCTCAACCATTCTATCAGTGAATTCAAGAACAGGATGCTGATGGTATCAGTTTTGTCTTCATCCCTGAAATGACTTAAACAACTGAAGTATCTTAATAAAGAAACGGGGACACTTTTCCAGAATAGGGAAAACTTTTGGTGCTGCTCTGTTGCTTGTTGAAAGCGATCATAACTTTATTTCTTGTTTGATATTGATGTCCACTTGTTGCCACACAAGTCTTGGATAAGAAACTTCTTCCCTCCAATTGCATCTCTACCAGTGTACAACAAGGCAAGTGGCCTTTTCTGGATGTGAGTGAGTGAATCAAAGGGCGATTAATCTACAGTAGATTACCTAGTAAAGATAGGACTTTAGGTGCCAGCAAGTGGGTGTTAATTCTAGGCTGGTGTTGAAACAGCCAGTGGTGGAGTGAGCCAGGTCAGCAGTGATTCATTTGACCGACTTGTCTGCTGTAGAGTGAGTGAATTGCTGTCTGGGACCCTCTGGCTTTGCTGCTTGGCTTCCTCCTGGCTGCAGAGGAAACCCAGACACCTGCATTAGGAGATGAATTCCGTGCTTGGAGTTCATCTGGGAATGCAAGGTCTTTCTATCCTTGCTTCCATGGCAGTTTCTGTGTTTTCTCTGAGGCCTGCTTAACAAAAAATTCAACATAAAAATCCTTGAGCTGCAGTTGCATTCCCAGAGCTGTGGTTGTTTTAGCATACTTGGAGACAGTAATCATGCTATTGCTTAGCAAACTGGAGTGGTGTAGAACTCCCACTTTCTGAATCTTGTTCAAGCCGTGGCATGAATGATGTACCAACAGGACAGCTGTGCTGCTGTGCAGACCTGGGACGCTTCTGGACACGCAGTTACTCTTCCTGGATTTGAGATCAGAGACTGAAGTGCACACAGTGTTTAGATGCCTTGGAGATTAGGTGCCAACTGAGTGGAAACCAGAGAAGGCAAAATTCTGGAGTCTAGTTTTCAGTTTTGCTTTAATCCCGTTTTATGTACCTACATTTTTTTTATTTAGCTCCAGAAATACGAAACTGCATATGTAGATATGTTATTAAGCATTTCAGTACCAACAACTTTCTGAAATGTGATCTTCGTTTTTTTCCGCTGTGAATAGCTTTATAATTTTTTTAAAGTTATATTACACAGTTACTTCAGGAAGTATTTCTTCAGCCTGTGCTAATTTCAGATAATAGTGAAAAACAAGGGCTCACTAAATAATCTTTTTTCATCTCAATTTTATAGAGTACTGTGAACTTTTTCTTTCAATTCTGTTCTCACTGCTGCCCTTCATGGGTGTTTTCCTTTCTTGTGATGCTGTCACACATTGCATTCTTTACTTATTTATTTATACATATTTTAAATTATTATTTGGCTAATATTTGCCTTTGAATCTTTTAATTAAGATTCCACTTTTGTGTTGCTCTAACAACCTTTTTTTTTTTTTTTTCTTTTGCCTTGAGGGATCTATAGCTCTTTTACTGTAATTTTCTTACTAATTTTTTTTCAGAAGGTGATTTCTCCAAAAAAACAAAGATATGTGTTTGCATATTTTGCTATTCACATTATTCAATCTAGTGGGCATTATTATTGTCAACTATTGATTGAATCCTATTTGTAAATAGTTCTTCTAGATATATTTGGAATTATGAGATACTGTGTAATTGTGATGTAGATTTTGATCCTTAATACTGCTTGCTCTGTTCACATGACTTAGATCATCATAATTTTTTTAGAGATTAATTGAATTAAATAATTTGCATTTGTATGCCATCAGCAATTTTCTTCTGCCTTGCTGTTTGGCCTCTTTTTTGCTGTGTATTATACCTGTAATCACCAAAACACCTACTGAGATGATAGATGGACACAAGGTCTGGGTCATCCTAGGAGAAAAAATTATTGGGTTTTTTTTTCTTCTGGATTTCTTTTTGTTGGGTTTGGATTTTGTTTGGAAATTTTGCTTTCTTTTCTGTCCTGGTGGTTATAACTGGTTATGCAATGTGGACAGTATCTTGCCCAAGGCTGATTTTAGGTTTGGTTTGGGAATTGGATTGTTGTGTGTTCTCTGGGCAAAAGGGCTTCTGCTTGACTACAGCTGACGTCCTGGTAGTAAATTCCAGCTCCCTTCTGCAGACAACCTTTATGTGGAAAAGTGGCCATGGTAGTTTTGAGCGTATGACTTCTCTGATAAACACACATTTAGTTTAGCTTTACAAAAATACACTTGGATATGTAAATTAGGGCTGCTTAGAGCCAAGCCTAAGCTGCTGTCTGGATGTTGTGCAAGGTTTACGCAGTGATTACTGAGTGTTTCCATAGAAGGGCAGCAATTACCACTGCAACCCTTACATTAGATGACACATACACTAACAGTGAAATACTGGAAGAGAAAAATAAACCTAGTCTGAACAAAACCCACAGATTAAAACTACTATGAGCAATGCATAATGAGGGGATCAGTGAAAATGAGGTGCTAAACCTTTAACCTCAAGGATGAGTAGAGGATGGCTGTGGAAAGCGGACAGATATCTGCAAGTTCAGGGTGCAAAAGCAAAACATGCCTCACCTGATGTCAGATCATTCCTGCTGGATGCTCCTCTGTGCAGTCTGTGTACATTCCCTTTCCTCTGGCTGTGCTCCTCTTGTAGATAAGTATGCTTCTGATCAGATTTACAGATGAAAAATGACAGAATGGATAGGATATGGAGCTGTGGGAAACAGTCCATCACCTGCACCCGTGTGTTTCCCTAAAATTAATCCTAGTTGAAGAAGACTGAGAAGGAAGGCACTGGGGCACACAAGGACATCACAAAATGAGCTAGGTTAGCTAGATCTGGAACCCATCTTGAGAAATGTGAAGGTCTCTCTTGGTCTGTGCTAGCAGACTTCCAAGAAAGGGGTGAGGAAAGGTCTGAGCTGGAAACTGGAGGATTTTTTGATCCAAGTGAGTAAGCTGGGTGCAAAATCAGCTTCTTCCCTTCATGAGCACCTAAGATGAGCTTTTATTACTGTGTCTTAAGTACTAGCTGTGCTTTTGTTCACAACACATTTTACTCTTCTTAGTGATTGTTATTTGATTTCTTTCCACATGCCTCCTTGAATTTCACTGCTCTTTCTTTTCAGATTTGTAAATACACTTCAGGGAAGCTACTATTTTCTGGTGATGTTAGGGACAGGAAGACAGAGGAAAATGTGGATATTCCAAGTTATCACTCACTCCTCCTTTTTAATGCCTTTTTGTCTCTTTTGTTTAAAGCTATAATTTAATGACAAATAGGATTTGATCTTGGAGCAGATGCAGGCCTTCCAGCTTTCAGTTGCACTGGGCACAAAACTGTGCGTGCAAGAGAAGAGGGGAAAAGGGAAACAAAGAGGGTAGGACTGGAAAGATACTCTGCAACTGAGAGATACTGGTACAACTCTAGAGATTTCCCCCTTCCAGTACTACCTTTTCTAACTGAGTATTCATGCCATAAAAGATACAGAGAAAGAAGGGAATTACAAGGCATGTTGGATTCTACTTTGATTCCACACACAAAATGTATTTTACTTCAAATATATGGTCTACCCATTTCATCACTACATTTTTCACTTTTCTTTATATCGGCATCAATGTAGAGTAGTTTAGCACTTTAAAGCCGTAGTTTTCATATCTACTGTTTCTTGGGAGAATAGGAAGAAATCTTTACCTAGATTTTGCCTGGTAAATTCAATGAATTCTACCTAGCTTATATAAACCTACATAGTATATTTTATCAGTGATTTTGTGTGATATTTACATTATTAATTATAAGATTTTGTGCATCATAAGTGAACTGTTATTTTATTGAATGCACTAGTAGCAGTCATTTAGGATGCTACTTAGAGATTTTGACAGTTCAGCATTGTAGAGGAATTAATAAAAACTAAGGAGATTAACTACACAGCAGAATGATATTCCTTATTTGAACACTAAACAAATTCTAGTCACATGAAGTTTTAAATTTACTTTTCTTCCTCTTACAGAAAATTGGTAAAAACTGCTTTTCATCTACATCCGACAAGTTATATTGAGAAAGAATGAACTGCCAGGGACTTTGCTGACACCTTTTATATTTTAATTTGTATTTTCCAACTAATTTCTTTTTTAGCTCAATGGATATTTTCAGGTGAAAATAAGTTTTGATTTCTGACAAAGTTAACACATTTCAGTATCTCTGCTTTTAAACTACATTCCATGTATAAGTATAGAAAAAATATGAAAATTACATATCAAATAAATTTATTTTCTAAATTTCCTCTCAGATCTTTTTAGGCAGAATTCTCTATTTAGTGACTGAATTTGAAAGTGAGCAGAATTTATCTCTGTTAACTTCTGATTTTCTTTGTGGTTTTTCTGGGGACATTTACAGGAAATTGGGGAGAAATTGATTAGAAAGTGCTAGATGAGACCTAAAATACTCTTTCTTCAGTCATAACATGCACATAGAAATTATGAAAAATGGAGGGACTCAAAATGTGACAGTAGAAAACAGGATATAGAAATATAAGCAGTAAGCCATTTTCTGGTTTCCATCTCAGAAAAATCTAATTCTGAACTACTTACAATAACTAATTTATACATATATATATTTAACAGTCATATCTACCACTGAAAGCCTTGGGACATCTGACTTGTGCATAGCCTTTTGCAGAAGATACAAACCAGTCCAGTGAGCCAGCTGAAATAAAGGAATGAACAGAAGATATGGTCTGTTAGGAAACAGGACAATGCAAGTGTCACCAGCTCATCTCAGGAGTGTTCCCATCTGGTTAAGGGATCTTGCTCTCATTTGCTAAGTGGATAAAGATGCTGTTGCATCTAGTTTGTCATCCCAGAACTTGCCATCACCTCTTCAGGCTTGGTGAAACACGCGTGCACAGCATTTTTAGGTTCAGTTCATGGTCTGATGTCTTAGCACAAACCACACCTTCATTAGTGCCTTAAGCTGATATTCTGCACTGTGAACTGGAATAATTGAATCATGCATTTCCGTCTGTTGCAGTGTGCTAACCTCTATAGAAGAATGACACAGGGAGTTAGGAATGGTGATAGATTAAAACTGCAAGGTCTGTCAAAGTTCATCTGTCAGAACCCCAGTTCAAGAGTCTGAATTGCTCTACTCTTAAACCCCACTCCCTGACAATGAAAAAACCACCAAGAAACAAAAAACCCACGAAGTATCACCAACCCCCTCCATGTGTCTGTTCAATTAATTAATTAAATGTTTTTTAAATGGAGCTTGATATTACATATTTCTATGCCATGGCATCAGGAAAAAGCAGAGTGCAGCCTGGAGAAGAGAAAGTTCCAGGGTCACCTTATAGCACCTTCCAGTACCTAAAGAGGACCTGCATGAAAGCTGAAGAGAGTTTTTTACAAGGGTATGTAGTGATAGAACAAGAGGGGATGGCTTCAAACAGAATTAGATTAGCTATTGGGAAGAAATTCTTTACTGTGAGCATGGTGAGGTACTGACACAAGCTGCCCAAAGAAGCTGTGGCTACCCTGCCCCTGGAAGTGTTCAAGGTTGGGTTGGATGAAGCTCTGGTCAGTTTGGTAGTGGATGGTGTCCCTGGCCATGGCAGGGACTTGGGACTGGATGATCTTTATGGTCCCTTCCTTCCCAGGCCATTTTATGATTTTTTGAATCTGTGATTTTATGATTAGACCTGTTGACCTGAAAGTGCTTCTAAGGATGGTTTGAAGAGTCAGTGCCACTTGTGCAGTCAGTTTTTCTGTTTCATTTATACATTCTGGTTACTGGCATGAATGTTTATCTTTGAGCCTTATGAACAGTTTTTCCCCTTCAAGTGTCAGGTTGTTAGAATAAACACCACATGCAATTTTCACTTCTGTTTTGTAAGAATTGTTTTCCAGATGCTTTTTAAGGTTCCTGAGCTACTCCAAACTTTACCACTTGCACAGGTGTACCCTAGATTTACTTTCATGTGTCACAAAGCTTTCTTCTGCAGGTCCTTTTCACTTCTACTGCCAAGTGCAGTCAGAAAAATCAGCTGGTTCTCAGATGGCTTTTTTTTAACACAGCAAAAACATAAACCCCCTAACTACAGTAGCTCTAGAAAGACTGTCAAGAAACTTGTATTTGCAGCCCTGCACCAGAGAGGGAGAGAGAGAGAGAGAAATTTGGAGTGCTATACTGATGGCCAGGACTTCCTATCACCCTGGGTGCAGCTGGACCAGCTATTTACCTTATATTTTCCAAGAGCAGCCCTCCCCCTGGCCATTTAGCACAAAGCAGCATCTTGCACCTTTGATGAGAAAGATAAGCCAAGTCTGGCCTAGGCTGAAGTGAAAAAGCTTCCATGTAATGGCAGAGTAGATGCCCCACTCTCTCCCTCTGGCCCTAGGGGAGCCTGAGCATCCATTTGCTTTCATGTTCTGCTGAAACAGTCAAACTGAAGCTGCCAAATGCTGCCAGAAGAAAATCCTTGGGAAAACAGATGCTCAGCTACATGGGGATCTGTGCAACAGGTAGGGAAAGAAGGTGTAAAGTGAATATAGGAAGAAGGCAGGAGGAACAAAATGTAAATTGTATTTCAAACAGTTCTTTTGGGAAGCTGGTGATTTTGGTAGTTTCTGAAGGCATTTAAAGCAGCAAAGTGCTTTGCAGTTTATTTCAAGATATGAACTCAACTCTATGACCAGCCTATTCATGGGGACTCACTTTAACCACATCTAACTGATATTTTCCAGAGATCACTTCTGTATTCTCTCTGTAGAAAGATTTTATGTTGATTTATTTTCAACAATAGTCCCTTGTAATGACAAAGATGTCTGTTTTTCCTGTTTCATAAATCAAACACCATTATTTTCTTTCTCACTTGTGCCTGTGAATCTAATATTTAAAATGGTCTAATTCTCCTCAAAGAGAGACAAATAGGCTCCAGGAAATGGATAAAAATGACTAAACCTCATAATCTTGCAAAGTAATTCTATTTTTCTTCAAAAACTTCTGCCAACAAAAGCTAAACCCAAAATGTCTATGTTGACTTTCTTAAAGTTGGGAACCATAACTGGAACTTTGTATGAATAATGATTAATTCATAAAATGTAGTGTATGGTTTGAAGCACAGGTGTCATGGATTAAAAAAGGCTGGAAACCATTCTTTATTGCAGGATACTCCAAAAAGGTCTTCATGAATAAATTTTTTGCAGATATCAAAGTACCTTGGCTAGAAAAAAGTCTTTACAGCTGTGTTTAGATAGAGTTAAAATAATACTGCCCGTCTGTGTTGTACTTGAATGTAATTTGACCATTTAGTAAAACTGAAAGTACATTATTAGAAACATACCACTTCTACTGTACAACTTTTCCAGAAATACCCAGTACTGCTTATGCTGATAAGATATTGCATTAATTTTTATTCCTAAAACTAAAGAAACAATTCCCCTCATTCTCTTTCTCCTTCATAGAATAGGATAGGTCTGTAACTTTTAGTTGGATGTGGATATCTCTTTCCTCCTTTTTTTTTAATCTTTTT
>VYXF01008153.1:187170-208443 GCA_013397295.1 Polioptila caerulea | reverse complement strand
AAAAAAAAACTTCCTTTCCTACCTCATACTGAAAAATACAGAATTGTTTTAAACAAGTTCCTTACAGACTACCTTTCCTTTATGGTCCTTTTGTAGCTCCATGAGGCATGCATCAAAATCAAGCAGGCTTTGAAAGACGTTCTTTCCTTCTCAGCTGCACGGTTCTGAGAGAGTAAAGTTATTGTGCTCTTGTCAGGCTTTGAGAAAATGGTTTAATGATTAGTTGAGACTTATGAAAGGTAAGCCTGAAAAATGCATAGAAAATAAGTGTGTACATATGCATACAGTGTTTATGTGTGGTAGTTTTCTGTTGGGACATTTTGTTGTTGGTTTGGTTTGTTTGTTTTTTCCATTTCACTCCATCAGTTTGGCCTTGTAGTTAGTTCATTTATCTGCAGAATTAGAAAACAAGTCGTATTTTGGGGAAGTGCAATTTTTATGTCATGACTTGTAAGGTCTAAGAAAATGAAAAACTACAAATCAGGATTCATTAAGGAAAGATTCACATATGTTTGTGGCAGTCTTGCAGATTAAGGAGAGCTTGTTGTGTTTTTGTTGGTCATTGGCATGAAGGCATTAATTAGTCAGCTTGGCAATTAGTCAGGGTGGCAACCAAAAAGACAGACTTCAGGAGCTGAAACCAAAAACTCCTCTGTAAAAGAAAGGTAGGTGGGTGAAGATTATTTGTTTCTTAAGGCAGGAAAGTGCATGTACAAATTATACCCCTTGACTGTGCTCCTAACACGAAGATTTTGCCAGATGTGTTGCTGTATATGCAACCAGTGAACAGCCATTGGTAAACAGGTATGTAGTGTGCATTTTAAACAACAGTTATGACCTGAGTGTATTCATACCAGTCCATGTAACAAGGGAAGACAAAGAAAATAGTGCTTCTGACTTCATTAACTAGAACAGAATAGTAAATTCAACTAGTACTGCAGTGCATGAGAATATTAAGGGTCAGCATTGATCAGCTTTTCTTACAAGATTTTTTTTTTTTAAAGACCTCCATTTAAACTAGAAATTTATAAAGGTACCCTTGGTTGTTCTTATTGAAACTTAAAATCAAACCTCAAGCCTAAGAACTACTGCCACAGAGGTTACTGGGGGAAAATACTGCTTGAGACATACTTGCCAAAATCCTACTTTTTTTTTTTGAAGAATTTCCAGGAATTTCAAAAGGCAGTTAGAACATGTAGTAAACTTAAAAATCTATATTCTTTTATTCTTTTCTGTCTGCTGTGGCTGGGGAATCACAATCAATCATGCTCTTATTTTTAACTCTGATAGAGTTGCTGTTCTTACAATTGTTGTGACTTACTGTAATGCTATTTTATGTAACTAGACAAAAAGGTATCTCTTCATGATCTCACAGATGTGCCCTCATCAGGGTGTCCCTGTTTCCTTAGGAAATATTTTCTTTCTGTAAAAAATTTCTGCTTTTTTTTTTTCTTCCTTGATTTGTCACATGCCGCTTATCCCTTTTCAAAGACGTTTTGTAACAGAATAAAGCCAATTTCTGAGGATCTTTTAGAAAATGGAAAAATAAAGGTAGATTGGGCTGAAATGCAGAGAGCTTTCAGATATGATATAAAAACCACAAAAAAGTCACAAGCGTCAGAAACGCTATTTCCCTCTCTTCCCCATGAGAATCTTGCCTAAAACAAAATAAGAAAAATCTTACATTTATATTGCTTTTTAACTTGGTCTATGTTCTCTCTCTTCTCTAAGCTGAGAAGAACTATTCTATTTTCAGCTTACCATTAGAGAGCAAAGATTTAATCTATGTTTAGATCCATGGTTTGAATTCACGTTAATTTACAGTTCTGGAATAGGCTCACAGGATAATAACCTTTTGAGCTGACATCCAGATGTGGGATTTTGGCAGGTATCAGGACAGCAAGACCAGATTTTCCGGCTTCCTCCAATTCTTATGGCTTTTTTAACTTCAAAATAATTTAACATTCCATTATTATAACCTGTGTAAGGCTGTACCAAGTGTAGTATGGGGTTGCGAGCCTGCAGCACCCTGCCTGTGTTATTCCTTGTGTGTTCCTTATCCTCAGGTGTCGCCAAGGGAGAATTAAAATGACTGCAGGGATAGTTTTTTCAGTACCAGGGTTATTTCTAAGTATGTTGATAGCTTTTTGTAATCTCTTTACTGTGGAATGTACCCTTTGTGTCCCTGAACTGTTCTTCTGTGTTTGGTGAACTCACCCAAGGATCATGATAAATTTTAATAGAGTTGTTGCTTTTAATGAATGTTCAAATGCATGAGTAAGGACTGCATTTTCAGGACTTTAAATTTGTGCAATTTCTATCAGTAAAGATCCACTTTAGCCTGGTTCCTCCTAACACAATATTAGCAATTTGTAAAAGTGAAGGATGTACAAATCTGGAGATTATTAACAGGAAAGATATTTTGAACAGAAGTAAAAAAGTCACACATTTCCACTAGCACTAATTACTAGTCAAATATTGTTAAAGCTGAATTTTAAATTCTGTGTGCAAAATAATTGTCTTATTGTTTTAGGGAAAAAGAGACAAAGTGCATCCATAAAATCCAACTGCAAATGTTTTCCCGTACTGCCTCATTGATTCACAATGTCTTGCTGTGCATCCTTTATGATTAGGGATTTACCAACTGTGTGGGTCACAGCATTATTCTCAGCTTTGGTTAATTCCTCTCTGCTGAGGGCACCGGGTGTGCTGTACAGCAAATATCCTTGGGCTCTTCAACTCTGAGATTTCTATAACAGCTTTGTATGTTCGCATTATACTCTTCAGCAAAACATATCCAGCCTATCTGCTGGGGAATTCAGTTTTACTTTTTTGTGTGATTCCACTGTGTCTTGAAACTTTTGACTGCACCTTAAAAAATACTAGGTTAAGAGTAGCTGAAGACATTGGCAGCTGTTTGTGTTTCTTTTGGATCTTTCAGAGAAGTGTGTTAGAGGGAGTTAATTTTGGACTGTGTAGTGAGCTCACTGGTAGATTGCTACCGCTAAAATCATCAGCAATAAAGAGGCCAAATTCACAAACCCCATATTGTTAACAGGCCATTAAAGCTGACAGGAGCCATATTTATCTTTTTGCCTCTGCTGTTTCAGACTCTCTAAAAGTGAATGACACCCTGAGTTGATTTAGGCTGCTGTTGTACAAATCTAATTTAATCTTAGCCTTTCACTTTCCAGGTCCCTTTCTCTTTTCATTCCTATTGCTACCTAGACTATTGCCACCACAATGGAATACTGCTGCTCTGTTAATTATTTAGTGGCTTGGATTTTTTTGATCTTTTTTTGGTTTTTTTTTTGTGACACCTGTCTGAACTGTTCCATTAAAATTGTCTGTTTTAAAAATAACCAATAAATCACTCTCCCTTCTTTGGGACAGACTCTGCATTCTGTACTGCTTTTTTCTGAAGCCATAATAGCAGTTTCTTCCTTTTCTGTGCTTTTGAATGTAAAAGATTCTTGCTAGGGCATGATGCAGATTTGGATAATAAAATGTAATTTGTTCTGTTACGTACAACAAAACTCTTGTCATGGGGCACACAAGCACTCAAGGTTCATGCTGTTCTCCATTAGGGATTTATGTAGTACTGAAAATTATGATTATGGATGCTATGGTATTCTAGTTAATTTTCCTAAAGGCAGAAGGTAAATGGTGATTTATCGTTTAGATGGAAATATCAGATCATGTTGGTTCAGTGTCACTACAGTATCACTAACACAGATCATCCCAGTTACTAGTTTGCCAAAAAGGAGAGGAAAGTGGTTATAGTTTGATAGCTTCTCTCTTTTCCCACTTGCATGGCATCATCTGGTGCCAGTCACCTCTCCTCACATGCAGCTGCTGCCTACATACATAAAGATTTAATTTAATAGTCTTATTGAAGTTATCAAGGGTGTAATAAGAATTTGAAAATATAAGCCGAAGTCAACAAAATGTTTTAATAGTAACTGTACAGGAAATAAAGTTCCTTCACTAGCAAAAATAACTGATTTTGGTTGAGATTGTAGGAGATAATTATATTTAATGGTGTGTAAGGTGCTTAGAAACAATGTGTTTTGATCAGAGAGGAAGAAAACTAAGACATCAAACAAAGAAAACAAAGACTTTAACAGCAACAAAAGAACCTTACAAACAAAAACAACAACAAAAACAAACAAACAAACAAACCTCTAAACTCCTTACACTTACAACAAACCATTTATATTTACAACCAATAGCAAAGAATTGCTCTTCTCAAGGAAAAGTTAATAACACATGTTACTCATGTTGTCTCAGCCTATAAAAATGTGCGTATGAGCAGGCTTCTTTTTAGAGCTGTATTTGACTTTAACACTGAAGAGAATTCTCTTATTAATTAGTATTCTGTCTTCTGTTGGCTAAATGATTACCTTGCTTCTTATGCTAGTTAATCTGTATGCTCAGTGTTTCTCTTCTCTTGAGTTGCTGGGTTTCTTGGGTCAGTGGTCCAACCTGACTTGGTGGTTGCAATCTGCCCCTGCCAGCATTACCTTTTACCCAGACAGAGCTGATTTCAGCACAGTTGCAGAGTTGGCTTTGTTAGTTTCTTCATTGTCTTGGGAGTTCTGCCAAATGACCTTGTGGCATGTAAATTCTGCATTCTGTGTATCCACTATCAGTGGTACATCCTTATCTCCAAGTTTTTCCAGCCTTCCCCTAGGTCTGAGATCACTGAAGCGTCAAGCCCTAAACCTTAACAAGGGAATTCTACTGACTTGTTGTTAATCTTTCTAACACTTGGACATTCAATCCCTGCTGAGACTGGGACAGAGTGGGGTGGGAGGGGTGCTGCCTCTTCTGAGGGTCTTCCAGCACAGCCACATCCCTCACCATGAGCTGAGGGCTGCTGCCTCAGCCATTGGCAGGGTTTTGCTGTTACTGGAGACAAGCTCTGACCAGTTTGCTGACAATGTTCCCAATGCAAGGCTGCATAGTGGGAACCATGGGACAGTGCCTCTCTTCTTACACTTAATCCTGTCTTCCAAAGGGGACTGCCCATGACTGCTCTACAAATTGATGCAATTGTGTTTGACAAGCATGGATTTTGATGAAGTAAATAGCAATTGTTATCTTATGCTTTTCTTTGTTTTCTTCTGCTATACGGGTCTGTGGGGCACTAGTTCCACTATTAGCTAGAAAATTTTATCCTAAAGCATCTTCAAACTAGAGCAGAGGGGCTGTTGACAACTCCAGCTGAGGCTGCATCTGGTCCTGGCTTCTCTCCTGCCATGAAGCAATTTAAGTGGCTTCCTGTGAGTCATTACCCGAGGTGAATCAATATGTAGTTCTGTGAGTGTTAGAGCTAACAAAGATTGGTCTCTGAAGGATTTGTGTCTTATTACTACATCCTCTGATATCCACTGAAGTACAAACACCAAATGAAGCTTCTTGTGCAATTGAGGTCCCAGAAACCTCTTTCTGTGCAGATTTTTCTCTAAGGATCACTGCATGTTTTAGCTTGTCCTTTAGTGAAGGCCTCTTTTTTTTTTTTTTCCAGTTTTCTAGTTCCATGAGACTTAAGGATATAATGGCATTGGAGATTTTTATCCTCCTGTTTAATGTGTTTGAAATTGGCTAGTAGGTTGAAACATAACTGAGGAATGGAATGGCAAATTCTCACATGGAGTGTAATTGAATGAGATTTACTTCTTCAAGAAGCCAGGTTAGAAAGATGTGAGACAGAAAGGTCTTTCTGCAGAAAGATTGTCTAGACTTGAGGACCAGAGGGGTGGGGTACAAGGCTGTTCGTAAATAGAAGCTAAGCTCTAATAAACAAGTATGCTTTAACTCCGCACAGTCCAACATCTCACTGACAGAGCAGATTTAGAAAGGCAGGGGTTTATTACTAAAGCTTTACTGAAGAGGTTAGGACACTCTGAATAAAATATTTAATGTACTCATAACTGGCAGTTGCAGCTCAGGAAGGAGCACTTGGAGTTTTCCTGACTGCTTTCACAGTTCTCTGAAATCCACTAGCTCATTTTGAAGCAGAGGCCAAAACCAGGTTTAAAAAAATATAAAAATCTTGGCTGTCATCAAGAAGGATTTTAAAGATAAAATGGACTGCGTTGTTTTGCTGTTGTGTAAGATCTTCATGCAGTTGCATCTTAAGTACTGTGTGCAGTTTTGGCCTCCTGACCCAAAGGAAGATAAAGTACCATTCAGAAGGAGCAGAGGGAAGAGCAACTAAAATGATAACGTGGATGAAACAGACTGAGGAGGGACTTTAAAAGAACCAGGTTTCTTCAATTTGGAGCAAAGGTTGAGATGTAAGGTCACCAAACAATACATCGTCACAAAGGCAACACATAAGAATTATTGGAAGTGTTTCTCATCAACATCAAATTGCAAGAATTGAAGACATTAGAAAAAAATAGCAGTAGATAAATTTCAAAAGAAAGTATTTTGCCTTAGGTTGCAAAGTTTCTGCATTTCCTAGTAGAGGAAACAGTGGAGATGGAAAATATCAGCAGGTTTGAGAAAATTGGAATTTATGACCGGCAGCTCCATAGATGGATAACAGCACAGAGGAGGTTAGTCCCATCCACCATTTTTAATTCATGGAGTTTGGAGCCTGGAGGAGGGAATAGATTGTAGAAAAAGTATCTGTTACTGCTCTGTTGCAGAGGCAACACTGGCCTTGAACCGTTGTTCGGAACTGTTGGGACATTCCTTAAGTTCTTGTAGTGCCCTGAGCTCATGTGTGAGGCAAAAACTAGACTATAGATTTGAAGTGATGATGTGTGAAACAACAATCAAGTTCCATGGTTTTATCTGTTCTATATCAAAGGCAATAATCTTTTGACCTGAAATGTCAGTCTGGGATGATCAAGGAGCCAAGAGGCAACAAGTGAAAATGTGTTAGAATTATTGCCTGAAGAATAGATAAATGTTTTTTCTCAATCTGCTTTTGCATATTTTTCAGAGATGCATGTTGTGGTTGATGGAATTAAGTGCAGAAAACAAATGTTTTTACAGTGAAACTTGTGAATTTGCTTAAACCTACACTGTTAACTGGATTTTCTTCTCTGACAATGAAACACTCCCTCTTTATTCACTGTGATTTAGGATTGTTTAGTTAAATGATGAAGTATATAGAGTAAAGTGACTAATTTGAGAGACACAAGATCATTGTATTTGTATGCTGGCAAGCAAAATTAGCACAATGCATATTGTAATCATAATAGTTTCACCTCAAAGTAAAAATGCCTGCCAGTTTGGGGGTGGCAACTATTTCTGAAGCATCCCTTGAAGTATTTCCTAAATGATATTACAATAAGTAGCAACAAAATAAAAATTGAATTCTAATTGGAGTAGTGAAATAAAATAAAAAATACATTTTAAAAAATCTGGTTTCTTACCTTATGGCTCTCAGGGTGGTTTCATTTTCTCAAAGACATCAAGAATAACAATAGAAAAAACTTTCTTTGCATATATTGTACATTACAAGGTGTTGCTTTGACTGTCTTACATCATGCTAATTATTCTATGTTTTTTTTTATCAAAATGAGTTTTTCGTCATCTTCAATGGCCACAGTAAAGTGCATTTAAAATAACCTGAAGTACTAAAATACTTTGGAAATGTCAGTGGGTACAAGTCTGTAAACATTTATTGGCTTGAACCGTTGTTCGTCTTTGGGCTTTTGCCCCAAGAGGGTCTTTCGCCTTCTTACATAACCAGGTAATTTACATGGGTTGAGCATTTTTTGTCCTTCTCAGTGAAACTTTACATGGAGAAAATTAAGTCTTGGTGAAACATGTTCTTTCACAAACAGCTGTTCTCTCTACAAATGTTAGTCCTCCAACTGTTCTTTGCCATCTATCAGTCCATTTTAGGGCCAAACTCGGCTGGCTTTACAATGACGGGTTCTTAATGCTCTGAGTCATGCACTATAATGGGATGTTGCTGAGATAAATAAGGATGCAGATCAGAAAGGAAGCATATGGTTATTGTTCTGTTTTCATATTTTTAGTCTATATGTCTCCTGAAAGAAGTAAAGAATATGAACAAAGAGAGACTGAGACGTGGAAATATAAGAAAAATTTGTATAAAGGATGCTTCAGAAAAATAATTGGAAAGGGGCAAGGGGAGAGAAATAATTTAATTGTAACAAGGGATTTAAAAATGTTTCTGGTGAAACAACCTGCAAATCAAGTGATGTCATGAAGAGTAAGTGGTTAACCTTGTCTCTGAGATGACATACAACAAAATAGGACAAAAAGAGAGCACCAACAGGCAGAGGGCAAAGAAGACTGGGGACTGAGATCTGAGAGGACTTCAGCTATGAAGTTGACAGTGCCAAGCACTAGTTCTTACTGCTAGAAAGCTTAAAAGTCTGCAAAGAACAGCAAGTTCCTTACTTTCCTTGAGATACTAGGGTCATATGGGATCCTGGCATGCCTGTTGCTGTCATGATTTTCCTTAAATTTAGGTGTTTTTCATCAGCTACAGCCTGCAGATCTGGTCCAAAGTGTGCAGAGATGATTAGTGTGGTTGTAGATGCTGGACAGTCTGCCCCTGGCTTGGCAGTAATGTTGATAGGTGGAAGTTGAGCTGCCCCACCAGGACAGCAAGGCAGAAAACAGGATTAGTTAAATACCATTTTCTTTCTACCAAAAGAAGCATGTTAACTGTCAATGCCAAACTCCTTTTACTCCAGATATTTACATTAGCAGTGAGAATCAATCTTCTCTCCTGAGTCTTTGTATGACTTGTGCAAGGGCTGTCCCTCTGTCCCTCTCCTCTTGCGGAGTGTGGGTGGGCAAGCACAGCAGGGGATTCGAATGGTCCATCTTAAACATGACCTAGGGTTTTCAGAAGTCTGTCCTTGCACTGAGGGATGTGGGGAGCTGTGGCCAGGCCCAGGGATGTTGATGGCAGGGATTTCAATGGGAAGTGTGTGTGCTCCAGGCTGGTTCTGTGGGGCCATTGTGCTGTCTTGTGAGGGTCTTGGAGGGGTCCTCTACGGGACACCATATCCCAAGAGTTTCCTCCTCTTGGTGAGTTATTCATGAACGTGCTCTGCTTTTGCCAGGCTAGCAAGCTCTGCTACACAGAGGACAGGATAGATCTTGATGAAGAAGGATTGCAGCAGGGAAAGAAAATCATGTTCTCTGCCTGTGGATGACATTTTGTAGAGTTAATGGTCTCGCAGAAACTACTGCTGGCAGGCAGAAAGCAGAACTTTAGTTTAAGTCCCTTAGGATGTCATGAGCGGGGAGTAGGGAAAGCAACTGCAGAAATGGCAGGCAGCAAAGTAAATGAAGAGCCATGCTGGGACATTGCTGTCACAATTTATGGAAAATTGCAGGAAAATACATGTAGTCAGTAGCCACAAAAAGATATGAAATAGATGATGACTGAACACAGATGAGGAGGCTTAAAAACAATTTTGGTTGAGTGACTTGACTGTACTCCTTTTTGGATTACTCAGCTGATAACTAATAAGAAGCAGAGAAACAGATTTTGAAAGTATAAAAGCTCTGCCTAATGGTGAAAGGAAGCAGAGGCTCAGATGTGGATAGAGGTGGGGTTAATAGGGGCTAAGTTAAGAACAATAGAGCATGCTCCCAAAATGAGTAAGGAAAAAGAATTGGTAGAGGATGAGACAGTAACAGTGAGAGTGAGAAGACAAGAACAATAATTTAGTAGCTTGATGCTAAAAAGCAAATTGAAGATATGAAATGGATTCAAATTAGCAGTGTTATAGTTGATGAAGCCTTGTTCATTAAGTGAAGCTAATTCAAACTTCCAATAGCATTAACAATTTATTTTCCTATCATGGTATTTTTAGTAAGTATTTAGTTTGTATTTACTGCACCATTAATGTAGGGCAAGTGTCAGAAAAAGCAATACACCATCTGTCTGGAAGTTAGAGATTTTTTGCTTCTCCTTTGATTGTTTGCCTTCTCTTCAGTCTTAAAAGCCTTAAAACATCTGATTAGATGTATCCTTCATGGCTTGAAGGTCTGCAAGCTGCCATATGTATTTGTTACAGAAAATAGTCCTCTGTCTCTATATGTTCCCAAGTTCCTGTCAAAGGGAAATTTCAGGCATGCTAAATATGACTTTATGGTTTCTCATGGGGGCATAATATCTCTAGGTAAGAAAGGATTTTATCACAGAAACACTAGAAAATATGACATGGAATAGTTTTACATGTAATATAAATCAGTTTAATTATTTATTAATTTACTTGTAAAGATCAAGTTGAAAGGCAAAATTATTTCTTCCTCTACTCATTTCACAGTAAGAATAAATTTCTCTGTGAATCAGTGCATCCAGGCATCCAGAAGAACTAAAGTTATAATCCAAACCCTGTGTAGTCTACCGATTCTTGAATCCTGTTGAATTCAATTTGTTTTATATAAAATATGAACTGGAAAGATAAGGTTTTAAAATAATTCATTTTCATGATAAATTTGCTGCTGAATGTCAATCATAATGTTGCTTTGCTCAGACATTGCTTTGGCTGTACGCATGTTGTGGGGCAGACATGAAAAATGTTATCATTTTTTGCTTCAATTGGTTTAGTGGCTACCACCAAAACTCACCCAAATTATTCGTTTTTCTGTCATCAGTTTTTAAGGCTGTGAAGCCAACCTGAGTGCTGATGTTTTGTGTGGTATGAATGTGCATTTTGCAGAACTCTGGCACGTCTGATGTGTATATGTCTGTTCACTTATAGTTACCTTGGCATTGTAGTGACATGAAGGTTTTATGTATGTGAAAATGCATACAGATGAATTTTTTGTTCCAAAGAGCAGTGATGGGTGTTAGGCAGGCTAGTGGAACAGTACTGTTGCCAGAACATGTTCCCATGTGAGTGTTTAAGCAACTGATGTGGACAATATCATTGTGTCCCATGTAGCATGAACACATTGCTGATATTTATCAGAGATGTATCTGAAATAAATCATAATTTTTGCTTCAATTTCTGGATGAAATTCAAATGTAGAACACTAAAAATGATGAAATCATAGCTGTTACTCAGACTCTAAAAGTTTGAAGAATGTCTAGTGCTTTGGAGGTTTGAGAGAAATTATATCTGAGCTCTCTTTGCTTGTGTAAGCAATTCAGGATTGGAGGAGAGGAGGTGAAATAGAAAAGGACGGGAAAGTGAAACATGATGTGTATGTCCAAGTTAAAACTGACTGTTGAAATGCTCTTTACCCATGTTATACTTTTGGGGCTTGAACTTTAAGTTTCAAAGTATAATCAGCATATATTTCAGTCTTAAAATTTGTTGAGAACATGGAATGCAAAACACAGAAAGGTGGCCATGAGCTGTATGCACTTTTCTTTGGAAGAAACCACTGAGGAGAAAAACCTAATAGAGAATGCACAGAATGGACAAGCAATAACCCTGATCCAATGTATTGCAGGTGTCTTCTCCATTCTCTTCCCTTTCGAGTGATGGGGGAAAGAAACCCTTCCATGAATTCTGCTGCCACTGTTCAGCTGAAGCCATCAGGAAAAGTGTTAGGAACAGGACTCTGGTCTGTGTATCCACACTGGGGACTCCTGTATGTGTTACTTCACCTCCTCTTTCTCCAGTTTTTGATCAGCCAACAGGAGAATTTTCAAGATGCTGTGACTTGAGTGCCCAGCAGCAAGCAGGCCACTTACTGTGCTGCAGAAGGGAGCTTCAGGAAGGGAAGGGTCCTGACGGTAGACCTGACCAAAATGAAAGCTAAGAGATAAAATCCAGGAAAGGTGATCGTGTATTTCTAGAGCTGCATATAAAACAGGCAGTACATTTATCTAACTATGAGATGCATCCAATGGATCCTGTTTTAGGGGCTGATTAATGAAGCACATAACGTTGGAAGGAGCGTTATGGATCTCTTGTCACTGTAGTGCTGTGACATGTTGTATTGGCTTTCTGTAAGTGGCAATAAAAATAGGAAAAAAATACCCTCTGTAAAGGAAGGAGATGTCTTGCAGTAATCCTCACTGCTTTTGAAATAGTATTTGCTAAGCCTAAGAAGTCAGAAGCATACCTAAATACCTTCTCTCAGAAGAAATGAGCTTGGATAAAATTTCTTGAGTATCCATAAGTTATACAGGAGTTCATAATTTATATTTTTAAAGTTACTTTACTGGTAGATTTTCAGCACTTTGGCTGAGAAACAACAGATAGTATTGCTGTGGTTTAAGCTTAAGTAGAAAAGTTTTTGTTGAGATGTCTGGGCTCAACTGATCCCAAGAAGAAGAGAACATGCTATGATGTAATGAAATTACTGCTTTTAAATTCTTACTGTCTGAATTCTCTAGGCCAGAAGCAGGATATTTTTTGTGTCTCTGGAACAGTACCTTTATATTAATAATTATTTTCTAGAAATATAATTTTGTTCAACCAGAACTACTTCAAATTCTATCTGAAATAAAAAATAACTTAAATGGAAAGCCTGGGAGCCTTCTAGATAGCAAAACCTGAAAGTAAAGATTGTATTCCTCTGTCCTCCTTTTACTCAGTGATTAGCTCAATCACCTGGGGTATGGAAACTGCCTGAGGTGATCTGCAGTTATATTAGAGTGCAGCAGCCAGTGGTTTCAGCAATTTCCCTTGGTTAAATAAGCTAAAATCTGTGCTTTAAGTGCATCTGTTGAAGATCCAGGAGTATATTTTGGAGCTCAGCAGAAGTCAGGAGTCCAAGGTACAGGTTATAAGGTACATGAAGGCACTCTGAAATCTGACTAGGAACCAGCAGTCCCATTCCTCATTTGGAGTCTTTCTGGTCAGAGGCAGGGGCACCAACCTGGTGGATCCAGTGCCCTTAGAGCTGAGTCCAATTTCATTTACAGATCGCTCTGGGTGAAATGAAACCCTTCCTTGTTATTATGTTATTATTGTCTGCGTTTGTCAAGGAAATAATATAGATTTACAGTTTGCATTTAACTGAACTGAGGTGTGTATAACTTCTGTGCAGGCTAGTGCTTGTGGATGCACCCATTGCATCAAGTCTGTCACCAAATCCCACAGGGAAGTGTTGTGTCTCTGGCTCTGAGCTGGCTTTTGGTGCTTGCTGCTGAGTCACCCCTTGCAGCCCTGCCCTGCCAGGATCAACATCCAGCTCTCCATCCTTGCCTTTATAGTCCCTTTTCCCACACCTTCTGGAACTGAGCTGGCTTATGCAGGGTTAACTTGAATATGACCATACTCACTTTTGAGGTGAATTCTTGTAATGCAAAACTTGACGTTTTGCTTCTCTGTAAAAAACAAAAAAAATAAAAAAAAGAGGAGGTTGCATTGTTATATAGGTTTAGGTTCTATGCTAGGTACTGTTTGAAGCAATTTATAAACAAAGAGCTTCCTAGTCTTAGTCACTCTTGGTAACTGATTTACAATATATTTTGTCAGTATGCTTATGCTTCATGACTATTTAGAATAACAAAATAATATTAACATTGCTTCATGTTTTTGTAGCCAGGTTCAGGTCTTTTGGTATTACAGAAGAATGTAAACAAAGCCCTACCTTATACTTGTAACTTTTCTGTTTGCGTGTGAGTGAGAGGAACCTTGGGAAAATTGGTATTGGCATGGTTATATTAATTTAGCAGTATAAAGCCTGCAAGGTGTGAAAACAGATACATTTTTGCTCTGTGATTAATTTTGGTCCCAAACCTGTGAATTTTCCCATTAAAACTCCATAAATAGCTGACCCAAGTAATATATAAAATTGAGGAAATTTATTTCTGTATGATGACATTGATTTTAGCAGCTTTTTGACATTAAGAAGCTGTATGAATTAAAACCAAAGGGCCTTGCACTTGATTTTCTCCACTTGCTTGCCAAGCTTTTGTTTTTAATTTTGGTCATAATTAAATTTGGGGTTTTAAGTAAAACAAACAAACTTTTAATTTGCTTGCAAAATATACAAAGAGTATATGTGATTTGAGAAAAAAAGTAAAAACAAAATCTCTTTTTTGAAGCAATAATACATAACATGATTAAAAGCCATGGACATTAAAGGGAAGATTTTCACAGACTTTTTCAGGCTTTTGGTGAGCCCCTTGTGTTGATAGTTAATCTATGCAGAAATACAAAGGGTAAAATGATTTTCTCCTCAACATGCACAAAATGAGGGGTGAATATTAAAATGCATGGCGTTAGCTCAGTAACTCTGTTCTCAGGTGTCACGTACACTTCCTTGTCAATAAGGAGATGTGACACACAACACAACATTTAAATGCGGCCATGCAATCTTAAACAGCACTAGAGCTGCATTTCCTGTTCCTCATTATATTTTAATTAAATATTGATGGACAGTTTGTTTGCATCAGGATTTTATTCTGTTAAAAGTAATGCCATCTTATGACTGTTGTTAGTGAAATAGCTGGAACAGCAAGTTGGTGATTAGTGTCAATTTCTCTGTTGACCCAAGAAACATGATATAAATAAATTAATTTGTACTTGTCAATTGAACTGCTTTGCTAGGCTGGAATAGATTTAAAGCTAGTTGAATAACCCTGAAACATTTTGCTGTATGTACCTTATGTGTGTTGTAAAGATTTGTATGAACTGTGCTATGTAGACAACGCATAATAGAAAAAAATATCTGCAGACATTATGCATAGTTTTAGGTACAAGTCTGAGCTCAGGAGCATTGCCTTTGATGTTCTTTATTGCTCTCCTGTCTACTGGTAACACTGCATGTTCTAGTTTTTCTCTGACCACCTAATGCGTTCCTAACTTTCATGAGGTTTGTATCTCGGTTCTTAAATTACTGAATGAAACAGAAATAAAAAACACCTAAAATATATTACAGAAAATACAACTCTACTAGCAATTGGAACTGTTTAGCCTATATTTTTATAATATCTATCTATTATTCTAATATCATATTGAATTTTTATTATAATTTTGCAGGAAATAAATCCTGATTTTGATATATTGATTTAAGGGGAAGCCCAGAAGAACTTGAAATGCATGATAAAGAGGGAAATCCAAAGCAAAATAGAAAAAACTCTAAAAGCACAAAATTACTAATAGAAAAAGTATTTTTTCTGGACTGATGAAAGTAATGATATAAGTGAGAGTAGTTTGTAATACAGAATATCATTCAACTTCCCTTACGATTGCAGATATTATTGCACACAGAAATATTTGTATTGATTATGTGCTGGGCTAATGAAACATCTTGTTCCATGTTACAAAACGTACAGTAAATAATGATGAATGAAAGATGAAGTTTTAAACAAAAACTCCACTTTCAGTTTGTTGAAGAATTATTTTCTCAGCTATCAAGGGACACACTATACATCAACCATGATTGTCATAATCATCAATGAAGTTACTTAAGGAATAATTGCCTATCCTTCTTAAAATAGCTTCTAAGCTATAGAAGAATAGCTTCTAACAAGCTAAGTCACCTTTACAGTTTAGTCTTTGCTCTTAAGTAAGGTAATCCTATTGGGCTGGCTAGATGCTAATGGATTCCTTCAATGTCTGAGACGGGCTGTTGGCATGCCAGGGTGCACAACCAAGAAGATTGCAAAGAACTTCTCTGATACAAGAAGGTGCTTTGATACTTCATGTAAGAAGCAAAAGAAAAAAATGGGAATGTGGGAGATATTTTATGGGATTTTGATTTTTTTAGTGTTTTGGTGGTGGTGATGGTTGGTTGGGTTTTGGCATTATTTTAAGCAAAGAAAGTAAACAGAAGTAGAAAAGGCGTTTATTTGGAAAGAAAGGTGAATTCTAGAGAATTTGAAAAAGGATATTAATAAATTAATGTTACTATCACATGCTGATATTGGTTGGAAAGGACCTATGACGATCCTATTTGGGGGTCTAATCCTCAAAGAAGGAAAAACTAAGGTGAGGCAGCTTTTAATGGCTTTGTCTAGCTGAGGTTTCAGTATCTCTAGGAATGAATATTTCACAGCTTCTCTGGGCAAGTGCGCCAGTGTGTAACTAACTTCACAGTTAGTTTCTTAATGCTTGATGACTTGTCTCTGGCTCTTCTTGGATGCCACATGTTCCAGCTGCCCACTCATCTTGGTGACCATCTACCAGGCTGGCTTCAATATATCAATGGCTTTCTTGCCTTGGGGATACCAAAACTGGATGTGGGACTCCTGCTGCAGTCTCAGGGGTGTTGACTAGAAGGGAATAATCCCTTCTTTTGCCATTTGGTTGCTAATGCAGCCTTGCCCATATTTGTCCCTCTTCAGCACAAGGGCATATGGCTAACTCAGCTTCAACTTCTGAACTTTACTTTTCTGCAGAGCTCTTCCTTAGCCAGCGGGTGCCCAGGATGAGGGTTTTTCTCTCTTGACTGCAGAATCTTTCTTTTCCCATTAGTGTATTGCTGCTGAGCATTTTAAAGCTAATGTCAGCCTTATATCCAGCCTTGAGGTATGACAAAAGAGCAGCAGTGCCCTCAAGGCTGTTGATCACTCCCCTGGGCTTAGTATCTTTTGATGGATAAACCCATTGGCACATATGGTTGACGTCTCATGATTACCTGGATGCTCAGTTATTTCTCCTGTCTTAGCCTTAGAGCTGTGTATTAAAAAGGTCTCATTCTTTTGCTCTGTGTGATGAAAAAAAACAAACCCAAACAAACCAACCACAAGCCTCCACCACTTTGTTCTTAATGTTCTTCATTAAGCTTCGTCTGTGAAAATCTACAGTGACTTTGTTTAGGTGTCTCTTTTCCTGTCCATCAGAGCAGAGGTGCAAGGCTTAGGAGAAGCAATATTTGTTGTTTAGATAACTGGACAGGTTTTCAAGTGATGAGAAGACAAGTATGATGTGCCCATGAACGCTTGGAAAAACTCTTGTGCGATAAGTTCAGTCATGGTTTGTTTGGGTTTGGGATTGCTTTTTTCTTTTGTCTCAATAAGTACAGAGGGCTATTTTCATCCTTGTAATTGTAGTATCATGTTTGCTTTGGTGTGCAAAATGCTGCCCTTAGGGGACTGGTAGTGGTGGCCTCTGCCAGTTTCTTTGGTTTGTTTAGGAGAGAAGGAATAAGAGTCATTTGTTTGTAGGAAAATGTACAGTTTTTACTGTCTGACACTGGTTTTCCTTTCCTTTTCTGACAACCACTTGCTTCAAGCAAACTAAACTAGGTTATCTCCTACCTCTTGTTCAAACTGCTCATGCCAATAATATGCCTGACTGCCTGCAGCTGGTTAGAGGATGCCCACAGGAACCTCACTGGTGGCAGTGGTTGGGTGTGGCTGACACAAACATTTATCTCATGGCCAAAATGAGTCTCTGCTGCCCAGCCACCGGCAAGTGCTCACTTCCCTTTTAGGATCACCACTGCAGTTGTTGCAGTCCTTACACCAGTGATAACTACACCTCTCCTGCTGAAGCTGTTGGTCTGTGAGTTTGTGAAATTAAATCACTAGATGTGATGCCACCAGATGTGGCAGCATGGGCTTTGCTGTTGGTTTTTACTGCAGTACAGGTGCACCTTCTGAGTTAAGCCCAAAACAACCTGATATGTAGATGTGAACTTTATCCCAACTTGATAGGAAGAGGTAACTTTTCAAGAAACCTTCTCACTATCCCTTTTGAACCATATAGCAACTTTCCCCAACAGGGCTGCTGTAGATTTGTGTTGGCTATTGCACATTTGCCCCTAAATTTTTATTATTATTTTTTTGTGTCACCTTTAAATACTGAGCACGATGTCAAATGATCTGGAATTTCCCTTTGGTCAGTTGGGAATCACCTGTCCTGCTTATGTCACCTCCCAGGCACCCCCAGCTCCCTCACCATTGTGGCAGTGTGAGAAGCAGAAAAGGCCTTGCCTCTGAGTGATAACAAAAACAGCTCTGTATTTTCATCCCTGTGTTCAGCATAAATCCAAAACTCAGCCCCCCACCAGCTACTGAGAAGATAATTGACTCTACCCCAGCCAAAATTAGAACATACCTTTACTGCTCTTGCTAATGCTTTAACATTTTTAAAGTGTTTAAATGCATTGAATTTTATGGGGGGTGCATTTGTCACCTGCATCATCACTTACCATGCCCCTCCTGTTTGTTCTTGCCCAAACTTGTACATCAGTAAGCTGTGTTCATTCCAGGGTCAGCTATACCCAATTCAGGTTTTCATGCCCTTTTTTTCTGAACAGCACATTTGTAGCAGTAATCTGTAGAAGTACTAGGAGAGCAAAAGAACATGATATTAAGTATTCTATGTAAATATGGTTAAAATCTATAATTAATTAATTTTTCTAATTAACATTTATCTTATGCTTTTATAATAATATGAAGCTTGGTCATGCTTCTCAAGATGAGTTCTAAAAAATCATCCTCAAAAACATTAGTGAGTATAATTGAAAATTTTATGTAAATTGCCTAAAATTTCTTGGAGCAAAAATAAGAGATAACTGTGACCAGCTGGTGTTTAGAAAGAAAAAGATGTTTAAATTAAGGGCCACAAAAAATAAAAATAAAATTTAAGAATCGAAAAGCAGACCTCTTAAATTTGCTTTAGGTTTTCATAATCTCTTTCTTGAAATGTTTTTTTGCTTCTTGTCATTTGACTTGGGAGTGGGTATGTGAACTGATGCCTATGTTTAAAACCTAAACAAACTGGAAAAACAGATTTGAAATTCAGTGTTGGCCTTTTGTTGTCTTTATATTTGAGTTAGCTTAATAAAGTCATACTAAGCTGACGTGCAGCACCATGTGTTTTCAGTATTATTGAAAAAAGCTCCACATTGAAAACTGAAGTGGACATAGCAAGCAATATTTTTCTTAAAACTACTGCTGCATTTTCAATATCAATGAAATCTTAAGGTAAATAAGTTTTGAATGAAGGTCTATCTCAGATTCAGGCAGCTGAGCCTATGCACTGCCAGTATGGATATCAGGGGATGATGGCTGTTATTTTGCTTTAGAATGAGTTCCCTTCCTTTCACTTTTTCCTACTCTTTAGTGCTGTTCATGACACAACTGCCAGTTTCAAATCAGCCCCTGTCATGTGGAGCAGAACTCTCACCAGAGCACCTCATACAGTAACAACTACAGTGAAAAACCTTAATTCAGTCTTTGGCATTCAACCTATAGTTCCCTGTAAGGTAAATTTATTTCTTTTTGAGGGCAATCTGGAGAGTTTATTCCACATATACAGCTGCTGAGATCTGTCATTAATTAAAATTTATTGTTCAAATTGACTCTGTATTTTCATTTGCCAGTGAAAGCATGCTACATTCTCTACCATATAAATATAAATTCTCTACCACACAGGTATCATCCTGATATAGCATACTAACACTTTATATTTTCTACCTCTGAGACAAATGGAACGAGACACAGCTTAAGAAATATAAACACACTTGTTTTAATCATATTTGAACTATGACAAGTTGACTATTTTATACCAGTATATTTCTATATCTAAAAAGTAGTCATCTTGATAAGCATATATATCATGACTTTGATATATTTTGTTCTATCCTTATGTCAAAGGATACATAAAACTATCCTGGATATGCTATGTTTTTTCAAAATACATATATCTCTTCCTGGTTTTATATTTTTATGAAAGTTTGAGCAATGAGCCTCGAGGTGGTATGTAACTATAATCTGGATTTTGTAACATGTTTGTTTTATTGTAACATGATTCTCCCAGTGTCCTGCAGGGTAGAAGTACACACATTACAAGGGATCTGTGGGTAAATACGTGATTCAGAATGAAATATACTCAACTGAAAACAGCCCCCAACAGGTCCCAACAAAGTAAGGTTGCATGACCTAGCTGGTTAAGTTTGTTAGAGTATGGGAAATGAATGAGTTATCTCTTAGAAAACTAAGTCATACTATACAGGAATATATAAATATATTAAAGGCAGCATGAACTCTAATTTATGTATATGGGGAATAGACAACTAAGAAAATCTAGAGGGATTTGGTCTACTGTTGTTGGGGTTTAACCCCTGACAACTAAGCCCCACACAGCTGCTCCTTCATTCCCCATGTCCATTCCCAGAGGGATGGGGGAGAGATTTGGAAGGGTAAAAGTGAGAAAACCCATGGGCTGAGGTAAAGACAGTTTGACAGGTAAGCATGCAAGCAGTGCAAGACAAGGAGCTCATTCACCTCTTCCCATGGGCAGGCAGGTGTTCAGGCTTTCCCTGGAAAGCAGGGCTCCATCACTTGTAACAGTGACTTGGGAAGAAAATATTATTGCTCCACCTATCTTCTTCTTCTTACTGCTTTATATAGAACAAGGTGACCTATGGCTTGTAATGTCCCTTGGATCAGCTGGGGTCAGCTGTCCTGGCTGTGTCCCCTCTCAACTCCTTGTGCTCCCCCAGCCTCCTCGCTGGTGGGCTNCAAGCAGTGCAAGACAAAGGAGCTCATTCACCTCCTCCCATGGGCAGGCAGGTGTTCAGGCTTTCCCTGGAAACCAGGGCTCCATCACTTGTAACAGTGACTTGGGAAGAAAATATTATTGCTCCACCTATCTTCTTCTTCTTACTGCTTTATATAGAACAAGGTGACCTATGGCTTGTAATGTCCCTTGGATCAGCTGGGGTCAGCTGTCCTGGCTGTGTCCCCTCTCAACTCCTTGTGCTCCCCCAGCCTCCTCGCTGGTGGGCTGAGGAGAGGAGCAGAAAAAGGCTTGGCTCTGTGTAAAAACTGCTCAGCAATGGCTAAAATTGAGTTATCAGACCTGTTTCCAGCACAGATCCCAAACATAGCCCCATATTAGCTGTTAAGAAGAAATGTAACTTTTTTTTCCCAGCTAAAATCAGCACAAATGTCAACCCAGTATCAGGAAGGTGACCCTGTTCTCCACCAGCAGTGTCACATTATTCTACCAAAATTAGAACCATCGAGTGTTAATAAGGTCTCTGTTGATAGAAAAACAGACTATTTTTTTAAAAACTAGGAAAAAAACCTGTCAAAATATATTGTTGCATACAAATGGACCTAAAATATTGCATTTAGTAACTAATAAAATTTTTCCTTGAATTGGCTAGTTGCTTCTTGAGGGACAAAACCCTATTATTATTATTATTAGGAAGTTAAATCTTGGCATGTATTCTCTAGGCCTTACTTGAATAAATAAGATATTGTTTATGTAGCATTAAAGTACCTAATACTGGGAAAGTACTGTAAACAAGTTGCCATCATTCTAAGAAAACATGAGCAATATGACATCAGATGGAAATGAGATGAAAATATAACCAGACTCTCAACAGAGACAAGTCTCCTTCCTCTATCATCTTCCCATTATTCTAAAGAAAAGGAAAAAAAAAAAA